>OX401409.1:12425939-12489886 GCA_947846245.1 Cerastoderma edule | reverse complement strand
TAAGGGTTTAAACTCAATTGTGTATAATGGTCGCCATTTAGCTCGTTACGGTGCATTCTGGGAATCTCAATACAAGTAACGAAGTTTCTTTAACACAATTCGAAATTTCAATGGCGTAAAATATTCAAACTGCAGGAGAACTCCTAAAAACGCGAACTATATATCTTTACATGGGTTGTCGAATAAATGTCGATTCCCATCCCTTTACTAATTTGGTTTGGGCTCCGTGCTATGTGGTTATGGAACTGGGGTACCGTTTTACTGAGCAACTTGAAGAAAATATTTGCGTCAGCCAGAACTGGTAAACATTGAGATTATTCTAAATGACAGTACTACATTGTAATGAGCAAAGACAATTCAACAAGGAAGCCCAGCTATAACCGGAAAGGGTTGTCACAGCATTATACCCATAAATAAGAGTAAAAATAAAGAAGCATACAAAAGTAATAGGGATCTTATTTGGACCTCTATTAAGTGGCCTTATTTGGGAAATGTAATCATTTATCTAAAGTTTCAACTTAACTTTCAACACATGTCGTGATGGAATTTAACGTTGTTGAAAGCGGCTTAAAACAGAAATGTTTCATTCTGATAACGAACAAAGGCTCACCAATGAAAGCCGCATGTTATATAAATTGGTTGTACATCAATAATCATTAAGTACTATTTGGATATTTGTCGTTTCGGTATTACGTTTGAACATTTGTTCTCAAGTGCAGAATGTCTTTTTTTCTCATATTCCCTTGTCACCAAAATGATATTTATCAACCCCAAAAAAGTCATTCTCTTTACATCCATAACTTTAAAAACATATCTGATCTATACGAAGAGAGAATGTAATTTGTCAATTTCATCGAATCAAAGGCAGTTTAACGCGTGCGAATTGAAACAAACGAGTCGGCACCTCGTGCGTGGGAACGCAGCGTTTGTTTGGTGCGTCTGGCAAAAAGCGTGGGACATGTCTGGTTCGATTTAACTATTTTCATTTCTATTTGGGGATATAGTACCTTGGCAACAATGGTTTAGTTTAATAACACTCGCTCACTCGCATCAGATGTCATTGTGAAACTAAAGAAAGAGACAAAAGTCACAGTTAAGAAACAAAAAAGGCCTTCTACGAAAAGAGATCTACGTAACGAATTAGCTGCAGAAAGTCATGTCATACGAATACTAAATACATAACATATGAAAAGAAGGTAAAACCAAACAAAGTGAACAGTAAAAGTGAAACAAACAAAATATCTTCCAAAAGAATTATAAAACAGCTTCGCCGAAGGCAGCCATTTCATGAATAAACGATATACACAAAATGATGCATAACCATATATGAACGAAGAAAACAAGAACATCTTTGATAAAAGACCATTTCAGCTTCGCAGAAGATAACCACCTCATGAAAGTACGATATACCCAATCCGATGCAAAAGTAAAGAGCAACAAACAAACAAACAAACAAGAAAACCTCTCACAAAGGACAAACTTTACAGCTACGCCGAAGACAGCCATTCGATAAGTTTACGAATACCCCCAAACGATTCATAAGCAAAGAGCAACAACCAAACGAGAAAACCTCTCACAAAATATATAAATATATCTCTTACAACTTCTCTGAAGACAGCCATTTCATTATATAACGCATACACAAAACGATGCATAAGCAAAGCGGACCGAGTAAAACAAGAAACCCTCCTATAAAAAACATACGTTATAACCCAGCCGAAGACAAGCACTTCATGAATGAAAAATAAAACCCAAAACGATGGTTAACCCAAGAAGACCAAAAAACAAAAGTCAAAATCTAAAGAAAAGATAAACGTTACAACCCAGCCGAAGACAGCCATGCGTTACGAGTCCCCTATGCAAAGTGACAACAGATAGATTTGATTTTCTTCCCAGCAATAACCCGTGTTCCTGACAAATGACAACGCTTTCTGTGAGTAACACATGGCAAAATACGGCAAAAAAGGGCAGCAGGAGCTAAAAATTGCTCTTTCGAGAGTAATTAGGAGCTCTTGTTGTCCTGTTTTTGAGCAGGTACCATCGTACCAATGCATGTATATTTATATTTTATTGGTATATTGTTTTTTCCTGTACATACAGTTGGTTCTTAAAGATCTGTCAGGAAACTGCAGCAGGTGCGTTGTCATTATCCCTTATTGTGCTGGAACCCACTTCATGGTTATTCAAACAGGTTGGATCCAGGCCAGCTGCCAAGTAAATTGACGGCTGGCCTGTGATCGGAGCTGTTGGCTATCCTGATTAGCTTTCTTCATCATAATTAAGCAGATATTAAAGGATTTGAAAACCAGACGACACCAAAATCAATTTCCGGAAACATACCAAGCATTCTAAGGGTTAAGGAAGTAATGTAAATAACGCGATAGAAGTAGTAGCTTTATTAGACAGTGATACATTTTGGGGAAACATATTATTCTCGAAGCAGCATCGGAAAATCTGTCCGAAATCATCTACGAAATGCACGGTTCCTTGTAGGAAATAACAACAAAATGACTTGTAAGGAAGTGGTGGCATTTGTCAAATGTATTAAAGGCACCATATCGGATAATTGGCATCAACGTTTGGAAAGGTGATGATGGGCATAAATCGAATTGTAGTTACATAACACTGTTATCACTGAAAGAGCTGCTTATTAGCAACTTCGATTATGAGGTTTGAACAACAATGGGATCCGTTCAAGCCATAAAAAGTCATATACTTTACAACCCCACAAATAGTTGTCTTTATTCGGTAAAAACGGTTAGTATTCAAGTAGTCTCTGTTGTTAGATCATAAACAATCTACGAATATCGTGTTCGAATCTTTTCTTTAAGACGAATGAATTTGTTTGCACGCGTTTGCAGCTGACTCCACAGGAAAAGGTTGTGACAAACGTAGCTCCTAATCAACGGAACAAACTATTGTAAATTATCTGATCTGTACCATTGTATAGAAAACGCAATGCTTATCTACATAAAACAATCATAGAAATAGAAGAGGAAAATTACGTTGATGTAGGCTTATACAGTTTCTAGTCATAAACACATATATGATTTTTATATCAACAATGATACGTGACGATTGATATTTCTTTAGGCATTTTTGATGAACGAACCAGCGAATTTCAAGTTGTTACACAGTCCTTTTTTATTTTTTCTAAAGGCTTTATACAGTGCAAACTAAATTTATTATCAAAATCTAAAAGTACCTTTGCACTTTTTGTCTTGAACATTTGCACCAATTGTTGCAAATATCTGCGTAGAAAGTGATATTGCTTTATATGGTATTTACAAATTGGTATTTACAGAGAGCACAATGAACAAATTTAGTACACTTCTCTGTCAACACACATATGTCCTCCAACTTTCCAGTTCATTTCATTACTGGGACCTCTTACAAGAGTAACGTTTATGTTTCATTCAAATGGTCTATCTAAGGCAGAACATGTCAACGCAGATCAGAACGTGTGACTCTCACACTCTGATAAGCGTGCCAACATTTGTCGCAATGGTATTACGACCCCTTTTCCCCCTATCGACGTATTGTTCTTTGATCCGCTCCTTTAGTTGTCTTATCCCGTCTCAACCATTGGAATGCTGAGTAATTTTCTTAAAGTAATCGTTTGTGTAATCTGCTTTCCAAAACATTCAATACCTGCTTTATTTTCATGACGAAAGATACATAGAGTAGCAAACAGGTTGGATCACAGGCCCGCCGTCAATGTACTTGGCGGCTGGCCTGGATCTAACCTGTCTGCATAAGCATGAAGTCGGTTCCAGCACTATAATATAAGGTTTAAGACAGGAATGTTTAAGAGAAGGGAAGACGAGCAGAAAATCCGATTAACATCTTACTATATAATACCCACGACAACCTTGACGCATCTGCTGAAGAAGATCATTTAAAAGAATTAAGAAACCACTGTGATAAAAAGGATAAATTGCTCAATATGAGCAATTTATCCTTTTTGACAAAGTGGTTTCCTCTATGTATCATGAAATATGTTTGTTTTTTGTTCCTTTTTTCTTTGTTGGCAGTTTCTCTCGTCTGCCATTGCTTCCTATCTGGACCAGTCAAATACTATAATATGGGGAAATTGAATAGATTGTGTACAGAGCATATTAACCCCTAACCCATGAAATAATATAGCGGATTCAAAATGGTGGGAAGCCACTCGTATTATAATATAAAAGATACTATGCCATAAAAATGTATTTCATTTAAGAAAATGTACAAGGAATTCATGAATAAGATTTACACAACTTGTCCTTTTGACCCCCTTTTCCCATTTTTGCAATGCATTTTCGTTATAGTTCTCGAGACTTTTTTTTAATGTTGCGTAAGTCATCTTCTTACTTCAGACGTCTCGTCAAGTAATTGATACTAACGCACACATGATGCTTTTGTAGTCGTTTCAAATCGCAAGTTTTTTGTTGCTTTAACCTTTACAAAAGGTTCACGTTTGAATTGAAAGAAAAACAGCGTTTAGTCTTTACGTAATTTTTCAATTATATACATTTAACGCTGAGTTTTATGACCAAATGCCTTTGAATTTCTTTTAAACATAGCTTATTTGCAAACTGCAAAGCACTAGTAGAAAAATGAAAAGAGCTCGTCATGATACCCATCCACTTTTGATGCTGCGATTTAAAAGGTCGTCTGCGGCGACACGATACATGCTTGGTAAAATGTTGATTTGTGGTAGAATACCCATAATCCACTGTTTTGAACTTTTGTACTTCGTCATATTACTTCGGCCGTTTTCGGTATACATCGGTCTGGGCCGGAACTAGTCGAATAGTTCCGGTCCCAACCGATGTACACCGAGAACGAACGAAGTGATGCGACGAAAGAAAGAAATAAAAAAAAAAGACAAATTATGGGTAATCTACCTTAAGAAACCACGATACCCATTCCTCTGTACAGTTCAACATTTTCCACTATATCGGCAATTTGTGGCAGGAGGAATTGTCCAAATTAAAGCAACACAGGCGACACAAGATTACATTCAAAACAATTTTCTTTGTGATTTTTGACAGAGAACATTATGACAAAATGATAAATTTCTTAGAGGCTAATCACAGTTTAACCCTTTCCCAAACAACAAATTTTCAACTGTCCCAATTTGAAAGAGTTTGCAGCTGATATTTCAAAATGTGATGAAATTCGAAAATAATCTTCTGATAGGGCAGAAAACATTGTGGGAAAAGGAAGAATTGCTCGTCACGAGTAATTTTTCCTTTTCCCACAATGTTTTCTAAAGTCGTCTGTAACAAAGTGGTCAAGTGTCGTTATTGTTTAGGAAAGGATTTATACAGAAGCGTAAAATGAAATAAAGGGCTAAGCTTCTGAATTTTTCTTTGGTCTATTGTACCCCTTTTTCATGAATGGAGCCACATCTGATAAAACAGCGACAATAATACCGGAAAGGAAAACTTGCAAATCCTTTCACTTAAAGCGGTGTTATCATTCCTTTCGGGGTGTTTAGATAAAGAGGCTTAGAGGTCAGACTCCGTGAATGGGCATTCAAATAAAATTGCAAACCGATTAGGCCCTTTCCCTCATATGATCTTTTGGAACAAGTCAAAATTGAAAGCAAAAGCAGACGACCATTTCATTAAGTTAAGTGCATTGCTGTATTTTTGTTCGATCTATGTAGAAGGAAGTGTTGTGCTTTTTTCAAAATAATACTCAAAACGAAAAATATCTGTTTTACAATTGTTCATGACTTTATGTATCTTTCGCAACAAGTATGTCTTGGTTTGTTTCTATGTATTAAGAGGCGTCTGTCTTTGAGGTTTTGTTAAACCATCAAACATTTCAGATAGTTAGATAGTCTTCATGATATCTTTAACGTACAATTCACTTTTGAAAACGAGTTCTAAAACCTATGTATGAGACGAATATAGTCATGGAAAAAGGAAATGTTGTTAATATTGTCCAAATTCTAGATTTGTCGAACTGATTTGAATTCTTATCAATTTAACATGATTTTTTTTATATATGTATGCTTATTGTGTTGAGTTGGTTTTTGTTTACATTACTTCTTTAACTCTTATAGTGCTGATCCCAAACCTCATACTTATGCAAACAGGTTAGGTCACTAATAAATTGGCGGCTGGCCTGTGATCTAACCTGTTTGCTACTCTGAGTATCTTTTCTCGTCAAAATAAGCAGCTATCAAAGGTTTTGGAAGGCAGACGACACAACAATCTATTTTTAAAAACTTACCCAGCATCCTTAGGGTTAATAGTTTCGGCCAGAAAGTCAGTCATGTCTATTTGTAAAGATTTTGTCAGTCCAATTCTAATGGCAAATTCATGGTAATGGTGCATGCTTCAAATACTTTCGATCAGGGAATTAGCCATATCTTGTTGCAAAGATTGCATTTGGTAACAGACTACTGAGTTAAGTGTTAAGCAATTTCCGCATGCTTATTCATGACCAACTGCAAAACTGATTAAAAAAACGTTGAAATGTAACATGTATCAAAATTAGAACCTGCTGATGAAGGTCGAGTCTATTTTGTCACAATGTTTTCAAATCTTGTAAAAATGTCGTTCGCTACAGAGGTATTGAAAGTCGTCTGTATAAGTGAAAGCGATCGCATCCTTTCCAGATAGGATAACACGGTGATTAAACCCGTGTTACAGGGTCACAGGAGGTTCGTCATTACGTTACGTTACAGGGTCACAGGGGGTTCATCATTACGTTACGTTACGTAGTGACAGTTGTACAGAATTGGGCCACGTCACGGGAAAAGGGGCACTCGGACATAGCAAACAGTGTAGCCCCAGACCAGCCGCCACGTCACTGACGTGGCGGCTGGTCTGGGGTTACACTGTTTGCCATCTTAAAGGACATCAAGTTCTACCTTTAAATAAATACAAATGATAACTGTCGTGACTAGATGCTGGAATAATAGCGCTAAGAAAGAGCTGAGTCAGTGGTTTTTATCTATGCCCGAGTGCCCCTTTTCGCGTGACGCGGCCCAATGACACTCAACTATTCGGCCTTACTATATTACTTCATTCAAAAAAATCATTCGTTTTATGCACAATTAGTATTTCCTTGAAACAGAAAGATTCACCGACCAATACCGTCAAATGATATAGCGACAGTGGTACAAATAATGACACTCAACTATTCGGCCTTACTATATTACTTCATTCTTTTTATGCACAATAAGTATTTCCTTGAAACTGAAAGATTCACCCACCAATAACGTCAAATGATATAGTGACAGTGGTACAAATAATGATACTTAACCCTTTGGCCTTACTATATTACTTCTTTCTTTCTATGCACAATTAGTATTTCCTTGAAACAAAAAGATTCACCCACCATAACGTCAAATGATATAGTGACAGTGGTACAAATAATGATACTTAACCCTTTGGCCTTACTATATTACTTCTTTCTTTCTATGCACAATTAGTATTTCCTTGAAACAAAAAGATTCACCCACCAATAACGTCAAATGATATAGCGACAGTGGTACAAATAATGACACTCAACTATTCGGCCTTACTATATTACTTCATTCTTTCTATGCACAATAAGTATTTCCTTGAAACAGAAAGATTCACCCACCATAACGTCAAATGGTATAGTGACAGTAGTACAAATAATGACACTTAACTCTTCGTCTATACTATATCAACATCTCTTCACTCTCATATCAATGGTTCAGTCTAAGAGTCTAAAAAGCACTAAAAGCTTGCAAATTTCGTATTCTATCAATGTATGCTGTATTCATAGGTCGAGACCCTTTCCAATACGTATGTAGTATGTGTTCAACATTACGTTATGTGAAAGTATAAATAATGACACTTAACCCTTCGGCTATATTTCATCACCATACACATCGATCTTTGTATGCACAATGCATATCTCCTTGTAACGGAGAGATGCAACCACCATTACGTCAAATTACATAGAGACAGCGATCTCCTTTCTAACTACCGGGAATTTTGATGAGTATACCCCATGCGGAACACCTCGGCCGTTTCTTAAAATAACCTCGGAGGTAATTGGGCGCCATTTTTGAAAGTAGGTCAGGAACGAAGGGCATGTCCGTTTGAAATCGTATCTACTCGGAAATCCCCGGCACAAGCCGGAGATTGCCGAAAAGAGCCGATTGACAAAATATGAAACAAATATATGTTGATATGATCATCTTTAATGAAAAGGGTAAAAAAAACCATTCAATTGTGATATATAACCAATGTGTGTGTATTCAAATACATATTTAGTGCCTGTGTGCATTTTGCGTTATCCGCCGGAAATAAGGCGAATTACCCCAGGATTTCTGGTGTATTCATGTACTGCCTACGAGGTATATCTACCGACTTGTTACGGGGATTGCCGAGTAGATACGATTGGAGTATACCCATCTTCACCATCCGTAATGAGCATTTACGTATGAGGGTCTTCCTACATCTACGATTAGCAGGACACCGCCATTTAACTTAAAAATTGTTGACAAAATGTAAAGTCAAATTAGAAGAGACCAAACAAACTCCCTAATAGCTTTAGAAACAATTGCATTAGACACATTGGATATGTCGAAACATGTGAAAAGAGTACGAGTGAAATTTATAAAATGCAATTTATACAAGACAACATACTTAGACACACAGTCGAAATCTTAAGCTCGACGTAAACAAGGTGTCGTTATAATTACTGGGTATGCAAGCGATGTAAATATTTGATAACATTTTGGTCATAGAAACCTTGAATGCGGCGGAATGTTGCCATTCCTACCGACACAAGGAAAATAAATACGAGGCTAAATTAGAGAAAAATAAAATAACATATTTCTGACACTTTGGCAAATGCTCGACAGGGATCATGTGTACTTGGCATGGGTTGATTTGCCGATGGATTTCCCGTCCTTAGGGGAAAAAGGTGCGATAACCTTCGACCACATTAAAGAGAGCTTTATAGTCAAACATACTCGTTATTCAGGAACACATATCTTTAAGTAGTACATAACAATTCTCCCGCAGCATTTTTTATATATGATTGCAAACGAAGTGTATAGAGGTGTCCGAATGATTTCCGGGAACCCCTACAAACTTCGACAGCGGTAATATGTCCAAAATGTTGCCCACCATTCGTTTACAACTGTAATACTCGATATTTCTACTTTAGTTTGTATTCAGAGCTTTACCTTTCGCAGTACAAACTTTTATGGACTTAAGTTAAGGTAAAGTACCCATTATCCGCCATTTTGAAATAAATTATTTCGTCGGATTACATGTTCTTCGATCCTTCTCGGTATAAATCGTTTTGGACCGGAAATAGTTGTTGTAAACTGATGTATACCGAGAACGACCGAAATAATCCGACAAGAGAATAAATTTCAAAATGGCGGAGTATTGGTATTCTACCTTAAACGTAGTTGCTTAACATGAGTTTTACTGTATTGGCTTAATATCCAATAAATACAACCCAAAACGCATATTATTTAAGGTAGAAAATTCCCACGACCCTATCTAAACAGAAGGGATTTAGAACGTAAATAAGATAATTACTAGCAGTGCTGTAGTAAATAAATAATGTATTCATAGGTCGAGACCCTTTCCAATACGAAATATCTTGCGAAGCTACGAAAAAACCAATTTGAAATGAAGACAGTTTACACAATGTATTATCAATAATATCCACACAATACTCAATGTAGTAGACACTCAAGGAAACAACAGTGGCAAACGAAGTCATTGCTCGTAATCGTAATAGTTCCATCGCCATTTCGAAACGAATCCATCAGTTATATTAATCTTTGCTTCAGTTGATTTCGATAAAACGCAAATTTGATACGTGCAAATAGGTTGAAAAACCATACGAACTAAAGAAGGAAGAGGATGAATACATATCTGATGCATGCTGGGTTATTCTATCCAAAGCCTATGTTGTTAATAAGCATCAGAATTGTCCCTTATAATATAGAAGGAAGGGATAAACAAGCATGGGTAAACGTGAAAGCTGTTACCATCCGGTATAATCTAAGGCGCCTGTGATAACTTCACGATCATGCAAATGCATAGAGTCATTCATCTCACTATTCATTCATGCTTACAGTCAATTCGCAACCTTCATTATATATGTCAAACCGCACAGTCGCGCAATTGGTCTTTGAAATTTATTTGACAATATCTTTGCATGGCCTCAGCCTAGACTTAAGAAAATCGCGTATATATTTGGATTTCTATGACCGAATGACCATAATACAAAGCAAGGCATATATATAGATAAGACCTCGTTATAAATTCCTTTTGAATTGCATCAGAAGTCATTAGTTACATCAGTGAGAGAAATTTAAATTGCTTGCTATGTCTTTATTCGCCCCTCTCCGCGTGGGTTCAAATCCTGAGAGGGATATGGATTTTCATGAGAGGCAGTCTCCCGACTGACTTACGGAATGCCGATGGTTCTACCCGCCTTGGCCAGCCCTTATGGGCAGTTGAGTATGGGGTCTTCCTCCATCATTAAGAGTCGGGCATCGCTACATAACTGAAATAATGTTGATGTGATGTAAAACCCATATAAAAAAAATGTCTTTATTCGTCAGTGTGATTTTCGGCAGACTCTATACTAGGTTTCAAATGAGATTGCCGGCACTTAACAATTGTCATCAGCTTATGCTTTCAATTTGAAAAAAGTTTTAAAAGAAATAACGCATAAGGGAATGGGTATAATACACCTGCTACAGAATTAATTCTTCAATTCGAAATCCACTCGTCCTTTCTTATCGCAATTGAAAAATATGTATAATGAAAATTATGTCAACTCTTAACCAAACGTCAAATTTTATCGACTTATTTTGATTGGAGAATGCAAACGGCTATTAAAGTCACAATTTTACAAGCGCATATAAACTTCTAAAATAACTGAATTCGTTGTTGGTAAAGTAGATAATGCTCATAAGGTCATAAGTTCATACTGCCATTTCCTACGAAAGTTGCTCACGAGGCCGGCAACTAAACAGCATTGAAACACCTCTATTTTTTGGAGGGGTTGGGGGAATAAAAAGATCAACGTTATTGACAATCGCCTATTGAATTTTGTGGGGGGATAGCGTCATTCCATTCCTCTATAACGATCTTATGCTCTAGAAAAACAATAGTTTACAAAAAAAGAAAATTATGACGAAAGAAGAAATTGCTCGCTCTGAGCAATTGCTGCTTTCGTCATAATGTTTTCTCCGAAATATCGTGGATTTGGAATTCCGCTTTTAGGTTTACTGTTACAATTGTCGTCTGCTACTCCTTTCATTTTAGAGAGGTCCCATTATCTCATATTTGAAAAATAGCTTTGGATTTATCTATTCTACAAGGTTTACACCTCTTACCGGTCATAAAGAATGATCAGATCATCGATTTATCGTATTTAATCATCATGGACTCAAAATATGGGCCGGTTCACGTGTAAAACGTCCTTTAAACCCTTAAAATGCTTGGTAATTTTCTAATTATATATTTTGTGTCGTATGATTTCCAAACTTTACATATTTGCTTACTTTTGATTTCAGAATCGAGAGTGATTGATCTTAGTTGTAAGAATTAGATTAACAATGGATGAAAAGAAAATTAGCTTAAACTAATTTTGATAAGGAAAGATACTCAGAGTAGCAAACAAGTTAGATAACATGGCAGCCACAAATTGACATGGCAGCTGGCCTGGATCTAACCTGTTTGCATAAGCATAAAGTCGGTTCCATCACTGTAAGGGTTAAACGTATGCCAATTAAAAGCCTTTGGTCCTACGTTGTCCATTGGTAGAGATTGTGAATTCTTAACATGAGGGTCCCGGGCCCGAGTCCTACTATGACCCACTGATTACGTGGGGATGTCCTTTGGCAAGACACTGCAGAGTGCTAGTCTGGTGATGTTGAAGTTCACGAAAGTAGAAATAAAATTGAAACATTGATGAAACAGCGTTAAACCGCAAACAAAAGCCATTTACCCCTCGCCTCATTCGAATTTTCATAAGAGACGGTCTCAAAATGAAAGAAACATCAGATAGCAATTTAAAGTATAAAGTATAAATACGAAAAAACTCAACACGTCACCCATGAGATTGTGGAGAGAAAGATAGAAAGATGTATTTGGTAAAACGATTTAACTATCCTATGGCAACAACAAAGCAAATGAAATATAAAACGTTTATCACATATGCAGTAATGTTGATTAACCATGCTTGTGCATCATTTAGACAAAAGAATACATTCCTCATAATTGTTCGGCTATATCGCGATGCATAGGTTATCACGGATGGAAAAGGACCCCTTACTGAACTGTACTTTCCTGTGATTGGTCAATTTAAGTAGACAACGAACATTTGATAGGAAGACGTCATGGCTCACATGAAAATAAAATACCATTACATGACTTTATGCACACGCGGAGAGGAGCCGTGTGATTAAAAGCTATCGTGGAAACGTTTTATTGAACGAAAAAGAAAGATAAAATTCGCACGTTAGAAACAACCTTCCCATTTATTTCAATATTAAGATAACCAATATTACATTGCATTGTTATCCTCTCTCTGAGACGCTTCCAATGACGTGTCACAATGCAATGCTGTAGTAGTGCTATTCAAGATTATATCCATGTACATGTACATCAATTTTGACTTACGGAGATGTTATTTCCTTAAGCCGTTTAGGAAAACAGTACCCAGTTCTCTAACAACCAGGCCAATGAAGCCCCTTATGTCGCCCAATGGAAACGTCCCCTTTTTACAAGGCTTTCAGGTTCGACTTACCCTTCAACCGTCAAATTGTGAAAATTCTATTGACCTTAGACCTGTATACGTATTCTTCTCGAGTCACATTCGACGTTTGCCATATTTGTAGAAGTAAATATTGCAGTGAACAAGGAAGAATCTCAGTGCTGGCGACAAAACTACTACTCTACCATCAGGCTCAATCAGATAAATTGCGTGAAAGGTCTCGCAGTTGCTTAGTAGAAAATATTTAACAAAAGAATATCCAAATTCTGCATTTGTGGAATACGACTTTTGGTTTTGAAATGCAGTTAAATCCAAAAAGGACCGTTTTTCGACGAAAAGCAGGGGTTTTCACAATGAACATTTTACGGATTTGTCACAAAAGCTTTAACCAACTAAAAAAAGAATACATATTTTTATCAAACGTTTTTGTATGCTCTCGCTATCATTTCGGACCAGACGCATATTCCTGCAAGTGTGTGTTATTTAACAGAAGATATGTCCGCTGAAAGGCAATTTGAAAACAAATTTTGTATACGTAACATAGCATAATAGCCTACATCATATTTAGCTTGTCTATTTTTGCTGCTTCCGACTTGATAAGTCGATGGAATCTTTAGACACGGCGTACATATAAGAGGACAATTCTACTTGAACAGAAGTATACGAAGACTATAAGAATGAATCCACATTTGTGTGAAATTTTGGGAAATATAAACACACGTATTTTTAAATACACATATTGAATAATGCCATTGGTTCGAATTGAAAGCGTTAGCAAGTGCCAAACATGTGCTCATGAGAATGATGAATATGCTGGTTTCACGCCAATGTTAAGTAGTCATCATCATTGTGTAAAAAGAAACCAGTCCGTGTAAAGCATACCAATTGATAAGCAAACATAATTTTCTTTTAGATGCTTGAAGATCTGTTTAGGATTAGGCTTCCTGTAAGTCAGTCATGAGACTTACTCCTATTATAGCTCAAACTTTCCCGTACCTTTATTTGAAGTCTCTCGAAGAAGGGTCATGCAATTTCATGATCTATACTTGAACCACTGGACTTTGGAGGTCCGTTTTGTTTCTACCGTTATCCACCCACGACACAGTAAACCATAGACGCTCGTAAAATGTCAGATTATGTTTTCAGTGCCAAAATAAGCACATCTTTATTAGTTCCTCTGTCATGAAATATAAATTTATTGTAATTAACATTTAGAGACCAAATACCTTAACTCTTTACCACATGCAGACGAAATTTTATTTTTACTTGAAGCAGACGACATTAGAAAAGCTTTGTAAACATGTGAAACACCTTAAAAGCCTTCCAGCATAAGGGGAAATTGCTTGTGACATTCATTGTGGCAAAAGGAGCAATTGCTTTAACCATTTATGCCATTGTCTTTGGTCTTTTGGATGTTTAGGGCCGTGTACCAGGCCAACATCCTCTCAAACAGCAGGGGCGCATGCTGGTGGTAGCAAGTCTGGTTTGTGATACAGTGGTCCTGAGTTCGAGGCATGGCAAGGCAAATATCGTTTATCCGACATTTATAGAAGTCAGTACGTATCAAGTCATTTCGACTCTCAACACGGATCAGACGGATCAGTCCAAAAAAAGTTCGTCTTTTGCCAAAGATAAGTTCAATGTGGAAGAGAAGCCAGCAGCTTTACACTATAGTATACATGACAGTTCATAGGAAGGAAGTGTCAGAAGCATGAAAGTGTGCACTGACAGTCCCAATATAAAGGAATCTTTATTGAAACCGGCATTAAACCCCAAATCCAATCAACCAAATTCATAGCGATGGTGCGAACGAACAAAGTTTTCCATTAAGTCGTGCGACTGATGCGGAAGAATCCCGCCATTATCTCATTACGAACATAACGAGCCCTGAGACAGGGCCTTACATGCAATCATGAACACACGACAATCATTGTGATTATTTCGAATTGGTGCGAGACCCGAATGGTCTAGTAATTAGAGAAAAGGAATGGAACACCACACGACTCATTTCTGTATAGGTTCAAATCCCGATTTCTTGATTGTCATTAGAGGTAATCTCCTGGGTACCGATTTACTAAGCGTCTGGGCCCGTTTTATTAAACAACTTACGGAAAATGTTTGCGTAAGTCAAAATTGATTAACATGGATAATATCTTCAAAGCACGTACAATATTGCAATGTGTCTCGGAGAGACGATTCCAAAGATGTGTTACTTTGCAATATTGCTTTGCCAAATATTGAAATAAAAGGACTTGTTGTTTTAGACTTACGCAAATCTTAAGCGTATACTGTTTAGTAAAACGGGCCCCTGTTGCTAAAATGTGTGTAAGTACAAAACAAACAGTTGTTCAGTTATGTTACGGCATTCGTGAACCCACCAGTACTAGGCTAGGGCTCTGAAGTGACTTGCCAAAGGACACTCCAACGAAACCAGAGGTGTCGGTTGGGCTTGAAACAGGGATCCATGAGTACAAAGTCCGCCACCTTAACCACTTGGACTCACAACCCCACTTTGTCTTGAAATCCGAGCGGAAAACAAGCGCTCGATGGAAAACAAAACTTGACAGTTTTCGTTACAGCCTGTATATGAACGCTGTAGATGGGAATGTACGGGTTTGCGACAAAATTTTCAATGAGGTATTGTCGGGGAAAACTTGCTCATCAAGGAAATATATTCTCTCAATAGAATCCCGTGCATACTTCTTTTGTTCCCTGAAAGTTAAAAGATGTAATAGGATACGTTTGACGTTTTCTTATCAGTAAAAAATAACATTTTTGTTCGCATGGCTTTTATGGTATTAGGGAAGTTGTTTAAAGGCCGTGTGCGGAAACAGGTATTTTAGATTATCCATTTCTTTTAACAAAAAAGAATTCAAATATTTAAAGAAAGGCATCTACAGCATGTACAAATGGTTTAATTTGTGTATTTATACATGAACATTGTCCAAAACATCAAAGCACTGTAAGAAAAGAAGAAATTACTCGTGACGAGAACCTTCTGTCAACAATTTCAACATACAGTGTAACGTTTCTGCAGCATGTTAAAGTGGTGTAAGTGACATATTAATACACTGTCCAATACATCACAGCATTGTAACAAAAGAAGAAATTGCTCGTGAAGAGCAATTTCTTCTTTTGTTACAATGCTGTTTGTTTTACAATGAAGTAAATAGGAACGTAGTTCATTTCGTCGTTATATCGCACCATATTTAGTTATTCCCGGCCGATATAACAATATCTGACCCAAAGCGTAAGATAAGTAAGTACTATATAATTCATTTAAAAGTCGTCTTACATTGTAACTGACAAAACGTAATAACTCTAGCATGTACGTTGATAAGCGCTTTCAGATCGAATGTATTCTAGTACAATCATTAAAATGAGTTTCTTTTTGTATTTTAGATAGGGTTGTCCTATTCTGCATATCTTGATCTTTTGAACGTTAGACGAATTATGATGAAGTTGTTTCCATGTATTAACTTAATTTGTCAAATCATGTTTTGTATATTTGTTGTATTGTGGGCTAGTGGCCTCTATTTACAAATAATTAAGCTTAAAACTTGAAACTTATCTAGTAGTATGTTGGTATTTTCAATTTGGATCATTCACAAATAATTTGCGTGTTGGGGGTAATGACTTAACTAACATTCCTTTGACTTGACAATATCTAACATAATATGTACTATCTCTCTCGAATCTACCCCTTACAACAAAAACACGTCTGCATAACTTAACACAACCCTTTACCAAAACCTATATTTTTTCACGGTCTAAAAATGAAAGAATTTGCAGACGACGTTGAAGATTAATGAAAGCCTTCTCAAAGTTTAAAACTCTTTAAGTAAATTAGACATTACTTATTCCGAGCTAAGATAGCTCGAGTCGATAATAATCATTTCGTTACCGTCTACCAAATGTTGATTATTTTCAAGGTCCCGAAATGAAAGAATGTGTCAGACGACAATGCAATCTTTTTGATACGTATTGAAAATATTCCTTCTAATAATCACCAAACGTTGTGTGGGGAAAAGGAGACATTGCGCATAACGCGTCCATCTTAAGTTTTAGTATTGACCCTTAGAGTGCTGGATTATTTTATAAAATTAAATGTGTGTGTCGTCTGCTTTCCAAAACCTAAAAAATATCTGCTTAATTTCGGATAGGAAAGATACTCAGAATAGCAAACAGGTTAGATCACAGGCCAGCCGCCAATTTAGGTTACATATGCATGAGGTCGGTTCAAGCACTATAAGGGTTGAAATAAACATTCCAATAAGTCAATAGCGTTGTGAGAAAAGTGGGCACTGCTAATTACGCGTCAATATAACTCAACAGTACTCATTTATCAAAGATCTTTACCAGACGACAAACTGTCTATGGTCCAAAACTGAAACAGTTAACAGACGACATTTGCAAATATTCAAATCAACAAAGGCATCCGTTCAAAGAATTCGAAAACGTGATGAACAAAGTAGAAATTGCTCTTTACGAGCAATTTCACCTGTTGTCCACAACGCTTTAAATCTGTCGTCTGCAGCAGACCCGATACCCCTTGGGATTCTCCGGAAAATAAGAAAAAGTTAACAGAAGGTTTCCTAGTGCTGCCTTCGAAGTCCTTTCATTACATTGTAACGCCGCACTCCATAGTAACCCCTACACTTTGGCGTATGTGCTACAGAAGACTTTAACCCTTATAGTGCTTGAACCGACTTTTTTTAATTCTTTATTATCCACGTTCATATGTATATGAAGGTCGTGGCCATCCTTCTCCACACCGTACATAAAATCGCTTAACCACTAGACTACTTAACTTATTAAACTAGAATAAATGAACGCAGTGCTACTCTCCCCCATCTCTGTACTTTACTTTGAATTTGGAAATAAGAGTTGCATTTTTGCTAAGACTGATTTCCAACTTCAAATACATGTATCCTGGTTTTGCCGGTTTAGATTATGCTTAAAGGCTCATTATAACCATGGTTCGCCTACACTTTGACGTATGTGCTACAGAAGACTTTAAACCTTATAGTGCTTGAACCGACTTCATGCTTATGCAAACAGGTTAGATCCAGGTCAGCCGCCAATCAAATTGGCGGCTGGCCTGTGATCTAACCTGTTTGATACTCTGAGTATCTTTCCTCGAGAGAATTAGGCAGATATGTAAGGTTTTAGAAAGCTGACGACAAACAAATCTATCTTTAATAGTTATCCAGCATTCCAAAAGATAACAGACACTGTAGCAAAGGACGATAATGAGCAATAGCTACCGAATTTTATATTATATGTTCAATAATTGTGTCTTGCTACAGGTGTCGTTTGTCGTTTCTCTAAATTTGTAAAAGTCACGTATTGAAATATATGTAAGATGAAAAGCATATTATCTTAGAGATGAAAAAGTACATTTTTGATAGATTCATTCAATTCGTGTGATGATATTATGATGAGCGACTTCGATGCTGAAATTTCTTGAAGCCCGTTTATAAATCGGACTGAATCAGACCGGCTTAAGTATATGATATTGCATAAACGTTTAAAGATAATGACGCAGTGGTAGAGCATCGGTCTCTTGGCATGCTGGCTGCGCTTCCAGGAAGCAGGTTCGAGAGTGATAGATACAATTAGCAAAAACTGGCACAACAATCGATGTATGACAAATAAGTTTTAAACGTCTTATCTTCATTGACTTGATTGAGACATGCCAGACTGGCCAGTTTGGAATGGATTATCAATTATCTATACGATACGACGGGTTAATCCGACTGAGTCTTACAGGGGGATATAAACAGTCAATCAGGTCTGGGATGTAAATATCTCCGAAACTTTGTACAAGCTGATGGTCTTGAATGTCTATGAGTAAAGGGTTGTCTAGCATTTTGTTAGAGTGTAAAAGACAGAGAAAAAAGAGAAAGTGGATAGAAACAGGGAATAAACAGAGAGGAAAGAAAAACACATAAAAAGGAGAGATGGGAGAGAGAGAGAGAGAGAGAGAGAGAGAGAGAGAGGAAGAGAGTTAGAGAGAGGGAGAGAGACAAAGAAAGGCAGAGAGAAAAAGGCAGAGAGATATATACAGAGAAAGAGAGAGAGAGAGAGAGAGAGAGAGAGAGAGAGAGAGAGAGAGAGAGAGAGAGAGAGAGAGAGAGAGAGAGAGAGAGAGAGAGAGAGAGAGAGAGAGATGTGACAGACAAACAGACAGACAGACAGACAGACAGACAGACAGACAGACAGACAGACAGACAGACAGACAGACAGACAGACAGACAGACAGACAGCAGACAAACAAACAGACAAACAGACAGACAGACAGACAGATAGACAGACAGACAGACAGACAGACAGACAGACAGACAGACAGACAGACAGACAGACAGACAGACACAGACAGACAGACAGACAGATAGAGAGAGAGAGAGAGAGAGAGAGAGAGAGAGAGAGAGAGAGAGAGACAGAGAGACAGAGAGACAGAGAGAGAGACAGAGACAGAGACAGAGACAGAGAGAGAGAGACAGACAGAGACAGACAGACAGACAGACAGACAGACAGACAGACAGACAGACAGACAGACAGACAGACAGACAGACAGAGGGACAGACAGACAGACAGACAGACAGACAGACAGACAGACAGACAGACAGACAAGACAGACAGACAGACAGGACAGACAGATAGGACAGACAAGACAGACAGACAGACAGGACAGACAGATAGGACAGACAGGACAGACAGACAGACAGACAGACAGACAGACAGACAGACAGACAGACAGACAGACAGACAGACAGACAGACAGACAGACAGAATGACAGACAGACAGACAGACAGACAGACAGACAGACAGACAGACAGACAGACAGACAGACAGATAGACAGACAGACAGACAGATAGACAGACAGACAGACAGACAGACAGACAGACAGACAGACAGACAGACAGACAGACAGACAGACAGACAGACAGACAGACAGCCAGACAGACAGACAGACAGACAGACAGACAGACAGACAGACAGACAGACAGACAGACAGACAGACAGAGAAAGGGTGTGTTTTGAGAGAGAGAGAGAGAGGGGGAGAGAGAGAGAGAGAGAGAGAGAGAGAGAGAGAGAGAGAGAGAGAGACAGACAGACAGACAGAGACAGAGACAGAGAGAGAGACAGAGAGAGAGACAGACAGAGAGACAGAGAGACAGAGAGACAGAGAGACAGAGACAGAGAGAGAGAGATTGGGAGAGAGAAGTAAAGATAGAGAGAAAGAATGAAAACGATAACAAAATGGAGAGAGAAAGACAGAGAGTATGAGAATCATACGACTATATATTCCTTTTTAAGTTCGTTAAGAACGTAGCTCCTGATTATAGTCAATGGTGCCATGTGTTACATTATGACGATATAAACAGATGTTTGTTTGCCCTTATGAATGGGTTTGTAACTAAATGCCTTACCTAGCGATAAAACGTACATTTGTTAGGTCGTAACCTGATGCTTTATATTATTACAATATAAATGGATGTTTTGTAAGCCCTGGTGAATGATGTCCTTATTTAGACGAAGTCCATAGTAAAGACATATCCAATACGTTTTAACGTTTGTACAGACAGGTTTATCAATAAGGGCAATGAGGATACAGTTAACCCTTATAGTGCAGGAACCGACTTCATGCTTATGCAAACAGGTTAGATCACAGGCCAGCCGCCAAGTAATTGGCGGCTGGCCTGTGATCTAACCTGTTTGCTACAATGCGTATTTTACCTCATCTAAATTGAGCAGATATTTAAGTTTTTGAAAGCAGACGACACAAAAATCTTTTTAATGAAATGTCTCCGCATTCCAAGGGTTAAGAAGAATTTGGAGTGCAATAGACGCATGTCTTAGATCGTGTCATGTGAAACCTCCACGAATTTTGATATAGGTTGGTATTTTATACAGATGTGCTCCTCTCTAATTTCATCTCTCAATGGTGATGAAATATATGGTGACATAAAGTTTCAAGGGATAAATTATCACCGATATCTCGTTTGCAACGAATAATAAGAAATTTTGAGACATATCTAGGCAATCGGCAATGTGTTTGTAAAAGCTGCTTTGTGTATGTATTGAGGATGAGATAATAGTGTCACCAACTACAAAACATAGGTATCTATAATCGCATTTCTCCCTGTCTCTTGCTCTCTATCTCTTTCGATCTTTATATATCCCCCCCTTTCCTATCCCTCATCCAGGCCTCCCGGGCCCCTTCCCCTCGAACACTTATATTTCTCCCTCACCATCTATGTTTGTCTGTCTATTTCGCTCACACAAGCTCTCTCTATCTCTGTCTCCAACACCTATGTTTTCCCATTCTTACCTATCATCCATTCACATACTCTATCTCTCTGTATTATTATCGTCTACCCATTATCCATCTATCGAGTATTACAGTCAGAAAAGATTAATCTTTCTGGTTTCTGCATTGCGTCTCGATATATCTTTATCCGTCCCACATTCTGTCTGTTTCTTTTACCCATCTTCCTCTTTTCACCCTCCTTTATATCCCCTCCCACTGCCTGGATCATCACATTCCCGAGCCGCAATTTCTTTACTCTATCCCCATCACTTTCTATCCCCTCCCCTACCAATCAATCACATAAGTATCAGTATCCATTTACCCCTATCCCTATCTCTGCTGCGCTAACCATCTAAATAAGCCGCTGTGCTAAGTACAAACTTACATTACAAAGGAAAAAAACAATTACGAAAACAAAACCATTTACAAAACATTTCAACTTACAATACCGGCTACATTGTATTCCACGTAAAAAAAAAATCAATAAAATCACAAATTCCTAAGTTTATTTTTCACAAACACATAAAACCAACTTAGTTCACTTTATGCACACCGCCGAAGTTTATCACACTACAACAACTTGGCCGAATGAGGCAAGGCCTTTTATCGGAATAGTTTCTTTTCACCTCTCCGTACGAAAGGATATATCCAATAATAACACAACCATACCGTTTATCTCTCCTTACCGAATACAGCCCGAATTCACGGTTACTCTATTTTCCCGTCTTGACTAAATACACCGATTTTCCGAATTAGCAAGTTTTTATTTGCCTCGATACAAATAGCGCGGAATGTTTTCGCCGTTAGCCATATTTTCTTCCGTCTATGAAAGAATCAAAATTTTATTTTATGTTACAATGGTGTTTTGTCATATAACCGGATCGGTTGGTTGGTTGGTTGGTTGGTTGGTTGGTTGTTGGTTGGTTGGTTGGTTGGTTGGTTGGTTGGTTGGTTGGTTGGTTGGTGGTTGGTTGGTTGGTTGGTTGGTTGGTTGGTTGGTTGGCGTATTGGTAGGTTGGTTTTATTGGAGTTAAGCACGGTTTTCAAGGGTATTATTTTACTAAACACGTTATTGAAAATATTTGCGTATGACAAAACTAATCAACATGGATAGCATCTTAAATAAAGGTACACTCTAGCAATGTAATAAACGCTTCCAACGATGTGTTACATTGAGATATTGCTTTGCCAAATATTAAAATAAGAAGGAATGTTGTTTTCAACTTACGCACAATTTTATCATAAAAGGTTCAGTAAAACGATACCCAGGGTAAATGACTAGACCGTTTTGTAAATGGATGCTGGTCTACGAGTAGCAGTACGGATGTTTTCGCGTCTTTTCGCGTCACGTGGGCGGTGTATCTGCTCACGACAATCGGAACTACTCGGGTATTTCCGTGAGCTGTGAAATACACCTCGGATATAAGTGTAGGGTTACAATTTTTCGGGTAAATCGGCATCCGCCAATTAACACATTTTCTATGCGTGCAAGTTAAGTAGTTCAATGTGTATGGAAGGGTTGGGCATCCTTTTAAATAATCTTTTTATCAGTAACTCATACCAAATGGCAAAATTGTGGTTGTGACATGTAAAGCTGTTTCCTCAATCAATTTTAACGACTTTTTGGATTTCACATTTAAGATCTATTTTTAAACACGAAAGTGAAGTGACGTCATTCGGCTGGGAACCAATATGGCGTCATCCCTATTATTTCAGAGGTGTTTTCATTTGATAAACCCGATGTGTTCAGATTGTGCTCACGACGGTGCAAGAGCCTCGTTTTGAATAAAAGGGTCGGATTTAATGTCCGCATCACTCAGGTATGATAATCTTTAACGTCCACTGTTAAAGGTGTATTGCCTTTTTAAGCAAGTATTACCTCCTCTTTATGGGGCACATAACCGCTTTGAGCAAAGGGTGCTAATTTTGTCTTAGTTTACGAAATACAATTCAATTCAAATTATAATCATGGTTTTCTCTTTACCCCTTAATTTATGTAGTTAGTTACATCATTCCGTGATCCGTAGGGTGAACAGTCCGTCATATGATTGATGGATCTTACTTTTACATCGCAACGACTTGTTTCCGTTTATTGAGCAACACCCGGATAAATCTTGCCACGATGGCTTAAAACTTAACCCTTAGAATACTGGGTATTTTTTTTAGATATAGAATTTCGGGTCTTCCGCTTTCCAAAACCTTAAATATCTGCTTAATTGGGATTAGGAAAGATACAAACAGGTTGGATAACAGGCCAGCCGCCAATTTACTTGGCGGCTGGCCTGGATCCGTACTGTTTGTATAAGCATGAAGTCGTTTCCAGCACTATTAGGGTTAAAGGTTGAAGATATCAAGTGCTTCCCAATACAATCAAATGTAGAATTTATTTTGTTATTTACCATTTGCAATATTATATAAAGGCATTTGTATATAACAAAGTGACGTTATTGATTTTAAATAACCACACTACTATGTTTAAACAGTAATAAGTGATAAATAAACCATAGCGATGTTACGGTATGGAATAAATCGTTTGACGCCTAATATTGGTCGCAGAAATCTACAGCCATGTTTCGAATCTTATTTTAAAAAAAAAGAAAATGTGTTTAGCGGGTAATGTTGTTGCATGCTTACAATCTTGAATCTCGCAAAACGATTGTTCTAAGAGAGTGTGTATACATATATACTTTCTCCATTTCTTTATTCTTTTTCCTGTACTTTCTATAATTGTTTATTCTTGAAGTATTGCTAAAATATTCAAAGATTTAAAGGGTAATATTGTATATCTGACACTTTATTATACGAAACAATAATGCTACATTTGTGTGTTATAAGTTTAAAATTATCTTTCATTTTTTCTTTTTGAATGACCGTAAACTTGTTTCACATTTCAACATACTCGTAGACCTGTTATTCTTTTACATGAATTAGCCGGAAATAAACAAGATTACACAAAAGCGTTGGCCACTGGGACAAGGGTGTATATAAACAGTGAAGCATTGTTTGGGCTGCAAATATTGACGGGGTTTGTTTACAAACACGATTTCAACAAGGGTCCTTTCTCTCGGTAGCAACCCTTGAACAACGGGCGAGTGTCAAGCAAAATGGTCAATCTGATTTCAAAATGCAGAATTAATAACATTTCACTGGAGGTAATTAACATCGTGAAGGTAATGAAGGTATTGTACATAGTTGGTTTAGACCATTTGATCGTAATCTAACATACTCTCGTGCCTATATGCTGCTTACGAGGATTCAATGCAAGACTGCAGTAAGTCCTTGACATTCGCGAAGAACTTACGTTAGTATTGCACCAAACTCTCTATAGTGAACTAATCCATCGTGAAGCTTAAAACGGACACAATTTCTGATGAACACTACCCTAACCGTTAATTGATCCAAACCAATTTGATCTTAGAAAACATTAAGACAAACGAAAAGGGATGATAGCTCTGAAAGGATAATTGTCTAATGGATTACGTGTTTTAATCATTAACAGTATCATTTTCGTTGTCACTGATGTATCTTCTTCTATTCCTATCTTCATTGTTTCCTTTCTTATTTTCCAATCATTGCAAATTTCTATGAATAAGTATCATCATATTAGTGGACAACTAAAATCAAGCAAACGACATTAATCGTTACAAGGAATTTCCCATTTGGTCAGAGTTGCTTCTCGATTTTCTACTGAAGAACGGAAGACAGTTAGAATAATTACAGATAGAGTAAGCGGTTAACACCTGTCCTAAAATCGAGTGGACCAAAATATTTATGACCCCCGTTGACCCAATCGCAAAACCTGTCGAAACTACTCACAAACCATGATTTTGTTTCATCGGAATAGTAATAAACGTTCGAAGTGTTCGATGGACTTTGCTTGCGTGCATTAGACCGAACTTAATTTCAATTTAAAGAGGATATATCCCCGTTTTATTACAACTCACCAATTTGACCATATTGAATTGATCGCCAAGTCCGCAACAAATTACCCAGTATGAGAGTGAATGATCATATGTTCTCGTACTGCGAATTCATTGCTCATTTATGCAGAGATCAAAATTTGGATGAAAGGAAATACAAGGCGATGTTAACAATGTTATCTTGTTTTACAAGGTTTTCGTGGTTTATCTGATACAAATATACCGAAACGGGTATTGAGAAGCGTACTATTATATGACTATCTACCAATGGTGTGTACTGTGTATTATACGAGTATGTTTAATTGGCAATTAAATATGTTTAAAGCAAGACCAGGGGTCCGTTTTACTAAACAAGTTACGGAAAATATTTGCGTAAGTCATAACTGATACACATGGATAGTATCTTCAATAAAAGTACAACATTGTAATGTGACACGTCATTGGAAGCGTCTCGGAGAGACGATTCCATTGATGTGTTTCTTTGCAATATTGCTTTGCCCAATATGGATAAAAGGAATTGTTGTTTTAGACTTACGCAAATCTTAAGCGTAAACTGTTTAGTAAAACGGTACCCAGAAGCGTATTAACTCATGTCTGGTTTTATGACGTCCCCAAAAATAAACCAAAGAAGGTGACAATTACAGAGAATGGCTTTCATTTCTTGAGCAGTTTCTATTTTGTATATTAAACGGATTACATGCAATCTGAACACATCGGGTTTATCCAATGAAAACACAATGTGTATTTCACAGCTCACGGAAATACCCGAGTAGTTCCGATTGGGATTACATGGTGACAAAAATGAGAACGTCTAAGTTGTTTCTTGAAACCTCTTCTGAATATGTGCCAAAACATTGAAACATGCATATTGACATTCAGAATATGAAAAGTGTTATGTGCCATTTGTGTGTGCCATTCTGGGTAGTTGATCGTTTTCCTTGATTAAAAAATTGAAAATATATTAAACTGCGTGTAAATCTTAATTGAAATTTGAAAGAGTGTGTAGAGTGTGTAATCAAAATTCAGTCGAAAATGAAAACCATTTCCTTATCGCCTGTCCCTTTCATCGTGATATCAACAGACGATTCTTTAAACCATATTTCAACAGATGACAACTTTTCAAAAAATTGAAACGCTTATGGTATCAAAAAAATAAAACAAAAGATTAAACGTGGCTAAATACGTTTGTGAAAGCAGTATTTTGAGACAAAACGTTCTAACCACATCATAACTTCACTACTCGACACTAATAAACGTCCTATCTTAGTGGCGTGAGAGACATACCCAAGTCTGCTCCTTCCATGCAATACTGACATGAGCTAAGGGTTGAGGATGAAATCGGCCGTAACTAGCCGTACAGACGACAAAAATACCTTAGCTGTCAGTTGGCTAGTATGTCAGCCTGGTTTATAATGTAAAGCAACCTCGGACAAAATGGACCCATTACTCTTTAACCAAACGATAAAAGTTTGATCGTCATAAAAATGGAAGGTTATGCAGACAACCACTGAAAATGACATGTCGTCTGAGAATTCCTTTAATTTTAAGCGTTCATACATGCTTCGTTTGGTTTCAATGAAGAATATGTTACTGTTCAAAACGCCTTTCTTTCGTTTTAATGCACCGACATATCACCTGTTAATGTTTATCAAATTCTGACCGACGCTTGTCTGTTACTACTAGGAAAGACAGACTTGTTTTCAGAATCTTGTAAAAAATATTTTGAAAAATCAGGAAAGTATGCATTGGATGGAAATCATTGCAAATTGTCTTTTCCGAACAGAAATGAATGACTTGTCCTTCTGATGAACAAGTGGAAAATCGTGCTATAACTGAAAGTTATTGACATGGCGTTAAACCAATACAAAATAAATCATAATTTTCGCAAAAGTTATATTTGCTAAGAGTTAAACAAGAGTCGGAATTTTACCGACATACGCGTCCATCACATTGTAAGAGGACGAGTTGACCTTTCCGGCGCTATGTTTTGTGAAGTGTTGTCTTTATTTGATGGCTATCTCTAAATATCGATTCACTTTTACCATACTTAGACTTGTAAACAGTAGCATGGTCATCGAATATGTTGGTCAATTGGTTTGTTTGAAATAATCCATTGTATATCCGATAAAATGTTATAAAATATCATCTTTGAATGCATTTTCGATTTATGAGTCTCAAACACATGTTAGTCTTTACGATGAAAATGTGGTATTTTGATCAGTTTTAAAAGTTTATTTGGAAAATAGTTCTTTCATGTCGGTTTCGCTCGGTATCTACATACAGGGATATTTACTAAATTAACACATAGCCGAGATAAACCAATAGTATTTGAGATACTTCTTCCCCAAGGTCGTTCGTTATAACGCGTTCGTGCGACTATTTGATAAACACAATTAAATGATACAAAGGTTTGAAGGTTTTATGACGGTGAAATGAATAAAAAAAAATCAATGAATAAAATTATCAACCGATCAAAATACATTCAGTTGCAATAACCAACACATATACCGAATATATAACCAATCAAGAACAACCAATCGATAAATCAACCAACCTGTACAAGATGCAAACAAATGCACCTACTATATCAACCAATCCACCAGCATACTTGTTTATGTTTGATCCGCACATCAAGTTAGCAAGTAGGCAGCAAATGACATATCAAGTAATGTGTCATTTTGACTAATCAATCAATCAACTAATTAATTAAAAAGTTAGATTGGATAAACCATCATCCATTCAATTTCACATTTTGAGACCAATAAGTCAATAAGTCTAAACGCTCAGATGTCGGTTTCAGCAATGGTAAACACGTTGGAATGCACATACTTATTATCCCATAGGTCCAGATGATGGTCGTAAAGAAGGGTCTAACATCGCGTAAACCGATTCTAAGTTATAGTATGATGCCCGGCTATAATCCATGTAGGAAGATCCAAGAGCAGGGGCCCGTTTTACTAAACAGTTTACGCTTAAGATTTGCGTAAGTCTAAAACAACAAGTCCTTTTATTTCAATATTTGGCAAAGCAATATTGCAAAGTAACACATCTTTGCATCTTTGGAATCGTCTCTCCGAGACGCTTCCAATGATGTGTCACATTGCAATATTGTACGTTCTTTGAAGATATTATCCATGTTAATCAATTCTGACTTACGCAAACATTTTCCGTAAGTTGTTTAGTAAAACGGGCCCCAGCTGCCCTTATCGACTGGTCAAAGCGGGAAAGTCAAACGACAATACTTAAGTCAGTCGGGAGACTAACCCTCATGCATACCCAAATCTCACGTTCTGTGATTCGATTCCACCCATAATTCATAAGTGGTGAGAGACGAGTAAATCATGTATCATTGGCTTATGTGAACGACGGAAAGTTTATTATAACGTTAACCAATTACCGTTTGTACAGGATAAAGGCCTACGCATATGACTCATACGGCTTTTTGGCTGTTCCCGCTATCGAATCTAGGACCCTAGAGCTTAAAGACAGACACACTAACCAACTAAACTAACAAAGCTTTGCATGAATTTATAACCAAGTTTGAACATTTTATTTCCTATACTACTACAAAGAGTACAAATAAAGGCCAATATCGACCATACGAGTATATATATATTTATATAATACTTAGATAGTATAAGATAGACGGATAAAAAGAAAACACACCCTGTCTCATAATCTTGTGGGTATGTGATGAAAGCCATGTGTTGGGAGCTGCATGTCTATATAGATGGGAAGATGCCGCCGAAATCACACTATCACCCGCGGGATCGGTATGGAACTGTCATGTTTAATCAGCAGTCACATACATATATCATACACGAGTCGGTATAACCATGCGTCTGGTGGGAAAGTATACCGCACAGACGGATACCTTGCTAGATGTGTCGTAACGGAAAAGCCTAAGTTACTTTCTGACAATATTTGCTTGTGTATTGCTGTTTTACCTATATATTCATGTTTTGCCAATTTAATCTTGTTTTTAAGTTAAATCTTATTTATGTTACATCGACTGCATAGGAAGGAAGCTTGAAGCTTATTCAAGTCACATTCGATGACCGTTTCCTGGATACTAAACCAGTAGTCGCGCCGGATTGAGGGCTAGCCCCGGAAAATGTCACTTCGCCTAACGGGGATCGAACGCGGTAATCTCGGTACAAGAGGCTGGCACTCTTCCTCTGCAACACTGGCGCCCCCATCTTGATCATACTTTGTATTTGTTTTTTCCTTTTTATTCATGTTCGCCTTTGTATTCGTAGTTTGTAATTCGTAGTATTCGTAAAATGATTAAGAAACGATTGTGATAAAAAAAGAGAAATTGCTCGAGATGTTTCAAGCAAGTTTTCCTTTTGTTACAGGTAACGTTGACTGATTTTATTAGTTAAAACAAGGAACAGAATGAAGAGTAACACTAAGATTGTACATGCAGCGATAAATATGTATCATTTTCGTACAAAAGTAGATCGAGTAGACCAAAGCAGACGACCCAGACGCTGTTATGATACAGAACTCTCCCCTGGGGCATACGAATTGTGGAAGATACTATCCGCCTTGTTTCAATTTCAAAACTTATCTGGTTGATTTGGGACGAAATGGCCCAGACGTAGTTGTCAATGTTGACACTCGGTAAGACAAACCGAGTAAAATGAAAAAAAAAATACATGAAAAAGAAAATGAAAAAGAAAATTGAAAAGAAATGAAAAATAAAATGAAAAAATCGACTTTAACAATGGTTTGTTTTACTATATAATGCGGCTTTAGAACTGCATCTACAATATTTCTGTAAAATAGCGATGCTTTGCTAGCCATGAAAGTAATAAGACTACCAGTTAAATGCAGCGGCAGATTCAAGTAGGTGGGCACAAGTTCAAAGCCTTAGCAAAGCATATCTGAACACCTTATAGAAGGTTAAAACACAGTAGCTTCATGTATTCACTGGAAGCCTAAGCAACCCTTGGACTCAATGCTTATTTTTGCACCCCAACCCGAATATTCTGGATTCGCCCCCAAATTATTCTTTGAAGCAAATGTTAAGCCGTGTAGAACCTTCGTCATTCTTCCAGTCAATCGGGAGAATACAATCGGCTTTACCAAAGGGGTTGTTTCCTTTTGTTTTATTAGGCTTTATCATTATGTAAATGATTTTCAGTTATTTTGCGATGCCTAGCTCATTAAGTCCAAAATCGAACAAATGAATAGAAATGAATTAAAAACGACATACACATTCTACAAGCCGATGAAAATCAAATCAAAACCAGATTAGACACTGACCATAACCCTTGGTGTGGACTAATCAGAGAGAGGCTGGAATCTCCTCGTTCATTTTGGCGCGAAAAGGGAGTGGTAAAGGCGGGAAAAATCAGGCGAACTAACCACACGTTGGTATGGACGGACCATTAATTCCGTACATGCTTGGTGATTATCGACTGCTTATTTGTCGTCTGCTCGGGAGGTGAAAGTACTCATTATTCCGCCCAATCTAACTGACCCATCCGGGTAATTACGACTCGTCCAAATTGAAAGCAACAGCAGACGGAAAGTTAAAATGAATAAGCAAAAGTAAACTACAGCAGTATCTCTCTACCTCGGAGTTCAAAGGACCTGGGTACCGTTTTACTTAACACTTTACGCTTAAGATTTGCGTAAGTCTTAAACACCAATTCCTCTTAATTCAATATTGGGCGAAGGAATGTTGCAAAGTAACACATCATTGGAATCGTCTCTCCGAGACGCTTCCAATGACATGTCACATTGCAACATTGTACTTTCTTTGAAGAAACTATCCATGTGTATTAGTTATGACTTGCGCAAAGATTTTCCGTAAGTTGTTTAGTAAAACGGTACCCTGATGAAACTGTTTGACATAGAGAGAGTTCGACATATAGACATCTCGAATATAAATACATTGAGAGAGTTCAACTTAAAGAAATCTCGCATATAGAGACATAGAGAGAGTTCGACATATAGACATCTCGCATATAAAGACATAGAGAGAGTTCGACATATAGACATCTCGAATTTAAAGACATAGAGAGAGTTCGACATATAGACATCTCGAATATAAAGACATAGAGAGAGTTCGACATATAGACATCTCGAATATAAAGACATAGAGAGATTTCGACATATAGACATCTCGGATAAAAAGACATAGAGAGAGTTCTACATATAGCCATCTCGAATATAAAGACATAGAGATAGAAAAAAAAGATTTTTGGAACTCGTATGAACTTCGACGTATAGATGAGTTGACAATCATAAGTTCGAGGTAAAGATATTCTAATGTATTCTGTATAAAACCATCGGGACTTTTGAGCAATGATTCCTTTTATTACATGGTTTACAATCACTTCTCAACACGATGGAATGTGTGATGGTGATTGTTTGCCCAGCGCCAAAGAGTCTTAAAACCATTCAAATTAAAAGTACATATTACGATTACCATGGCCTTATGGAAGAACCTTTTTCATCTGAATTGAATTGAAGAAATAAATAATGCTCTTTGTACCGCCGATTTATGATCGCATCTTAAGCTTGAGTTACAATCCCTCCTTCACATGTGAACCTGGACCCATACAAGACATACTTAGTTGCATGTGGTCATTAACCATTTTTCGAATGTTTCAAGTCATGAATCCGTTGTTGTAAATAACGCAACCGCGTCGAATGTGGATTGGTGAGAGGTCGTAATGTATCCCAACTACCAACAGGATTCGAACCCACTAGCCTCGTGTCCTGCGATCGGTGCTCTATCCCTAAACCACTGTCCTTCAAATTCTTCAACCCCATTCCGTAGACCATGGCTTTTTTTAAGCTGTCTTTCCCAACAATTGACTGAACAACACAGTATAATTTGACGCTATGTTTCCCACAAACTGACTGAACAACACAGTATTATTTGACGCTGTGGTTCCCACAAACTGACTGAACAACACAGTATTCTTTGACGCTGTGGTTCCCACAAACTGACTGAGCAACACAGTATTATTTGACGCTGTGGTTCCCACAAACTGACTGAACAACACAGTATTATTTGACGCTGTGATTCCCACAAACTGACTGAACAGCACAGTTTTGTCTTGACGCTGTGGTTCCCACAAATTGACTGAACAACACAGTATTATTTGACGTTGTGGTTCCCACAAACTGACTGAACAACACAGTATCATTTGACTATATGGTTCCTACAAACTAACTGAACAACACAGTACTATTTGACGCTGTGGTTCCCACAAACTGACTGAACAACACAGTACTATGTGACGCTGTTGTTCCCACAAACTGACTGAACATCACAGTGTGTCTTGGCATAAACAGAATTAAGCCTTTGGACCTTGATATGTGTTTATTTATGTCGAAAATCTGGACATCCCAATCCTCTTAGACATCTGTGTCATGGTCCAACCATTCACTCCAAGAGTATCCTTTTACTTCGAAGTGATAGTAGAATGTGGTTTTTAAAAGCAGAATGACGAATGTAAAATTCATGGTCTTCCTTGGAAGTTGATAAGTATATACGTATATCTGTGTCCGAAGTTTGTACATTCCAACCCTCTTAGACATCTTTGACATGGTCTTACCCTTCACTCGATGAATTTTTATTTCGAAGGACTAGTAGACGTCGGGTTTTGGATAGCATTGTGACAAATGGAGAAGGTAAAATTGATTGTTTTCCTCTAAACGTTGACACGTGTTTATCTGTATCCGAAATCTGAACATTCTGATCCTCTCAGACATGATCTTACCCTTTTAGTACGACTTCGAAAAACAACGAAATCTCTCAATCAGAACACCTCGGCCATTTCTTAAAATAACCTCGGAGGTAATGGGGAGCTATTTTGAAAGTAGGCCAGCAACTTCGGGCATGTCCGTTTTCAAACGTGTCTACTCGGAAATCCCTGATACAAGCCGGGGATTGCCGAAAAGATACGATTGACAAAATATGAAACAAAGATGTGTTGATAAGATAATCTTTAATGAAAAGAGTAAAAAACAGCATTCAATGTGATATATAACCTATGTGTGTGTATATAAATATTTATTTAGTGCCTGCGTGCATGTTGTAATCAAGTGCGTTGTCCGCCGGAAATAAGGCGATTTACCCCAGGATTTCTGGTGTATTCATTAACTGCTTACGAGGTATATCTACCGACTTGTGACGGGGATTGCCGAGTTGATACGATTGCGAAATCTCTATGATGTCAGTGATTCCACACATCTTTTGCTGGCGTTTCCAACTTGTATGGATCACAAAATCACAAATTCCCGCGCGATCCATTTAAAGCGTTTAGCGCCGTGGACAAATCATCGGCTTGTTATTATGCGCATCCCCTTGGGGCCAAACAACAAATTTACGGAGGTCAAAGTTTCCCGAACCAAACAGGATCTGGTCAGGAAATCCCGCAATATCTCGGCTTAGTCTACACGACAAAACTGCTTTTTATACCGTCTCTCGCGTCCGCTGTGCCTACTTTAGCGACAATCTCTGTCTGTTCGTCTGTTAATCTTTATATATGTAGGGTTCCTGTTTTCCTTTCTTTCTTCTTCCATTTATGTTTATGGCTCACTATCTACAGTAATATAGCTTCTGTTCTTAAGATTTTCTACCATTTTTTGGGGTGTTCTGTTTTGGTCGCACTTTATATCACATCAACAGGGGCCCGTTTTACTAAACAGTTTACGCTTAAGATTTGCGTAAGTCTAAAACAACAAGTCCTTTTATTTCAATATTTGGCAAAGCAATATTGCAAAGTAACACATCATTGGAATCGTCTCTCCGAGACGCTTCCAATGACGTGTCACATTGCAATATTGTACTTTCATTGAAGATATTATCCATGTTTATCAATTTTGACTTACGCATGTATTTTCCGTAAGTTGTTTAGTAAAACGGGCCCCAGTACTTCAGTTAATTTGCGATCCATTGCTCACCGTTGCCTTGGTGTAAAAGATCAGTTAGTTTACTGTTTATTAGGGCTGGATAAACCGGGTAGCACAACTGGCATTCCACTAGCCAACTGGGAGCCATCCTCGCATGAAAGTCTATAGGTACCGCGCAAATAGGGGCTGCGAATGGACAGAGACACAGGAGTGTTTGAAGTTTTCGTGAAACAAAAAAAAATGTTTGAAGTTATTACTTTACAATCTTTTGCACAAGATACGGGGACGTGAGGTGATATGTAGACAAGGCTGAGTAACATAATTCTGATCACCCCAAACTTGACTGTCCATACAAAGGGCTGGTCATTCTAAGTAGAACAATCGAGTCAAGCAGGACACTACCACTCATGAAAAACCCAAAAGACGCCACTGGAATTCACTTGCCACGCCGAGAAGGGCTAAGTGATTTCAAGCGACATTCCATTGGCCAGACGGGAAACTACCGCTCCAGAAAACCAAAAAGGCCTCACTGGGATTTGAGCCCACGCCAAGAAGGGCTTAGTGATTTCAAACGACATTCCATATGCCAAAGGGGAAACTACCGCCCCAGAAAACCAAAAAGGCGTCCTAGGGAGTTGATCCCACACGGACAATAGCCATGTGCTTTTAAATTCCACACTCTAACTATCAGACCACGGTGGGCCCAAAAAGCTTTATCATTTCTAGAACCGTGAAGCAGGTCGATAGTTCTTTTGAAGACCAGAATCCAATCCTTTCAATTAAATTTCGTTCAATGTTAAATTGAGAAAAAACAAACTTCTCCCTCCAATCTTCCCAATGAACTTTAAACTGCTAATTTGGTTATAAAAGCCTTTATATGTTCCATGTCAATAGGGGCAGATTAGAACTCGAGGAAAACCGTGTCGAAAAAAAAACGAGCCCAAACATAGCCTTGCATTGAACCATTGTGTTAAAATTTTATCAGTTTATTTAGGGAGATATTCGCGAAATAGTGCTTGAACGTTTTGGAAGAAGAATCCCTCATGAATTTTGTAGGGTCGTGGGTTCGAATCTCGTTAAAAACCACAGTTGGTGCGAGTACTGGTTATGTATCATTGAAGCAGAATCGAGAATGAGAATTTTAAGTTGTAAGAAAGTGTAATTACATTCGCTGTTGAATAAGTTCATAGAAAAGTTTGCAGAGTTTACCGAACACCGCTATCGACTTTAGTAGTGTTATGTCCCTAGATTGTTTGATGTGTTCATGCTACCAATAAGACGGCTTAGTACAGTGTTATCCCTAGATCATGCCGCTTTAAATAAGCAATTGTCCCAATAACAGATCCCACAAAGCTCACGATCACACAACCAGAATGAAACGTAAAATAATTACAGAGAAAAAACGTTTTTGTAAACATTGCATTTATAGAAGCGAATGGATTTGCAACTTTGACTTTTTTTGCTTATTATCTTTTTTAATCACAGTGTTGTCAAGCAAACATCGTTTTGTGAAAGTTATCCCACAATGCTTTCTTTGACATACAGACTCATGACATGAGTTCCATTCCAGGACCCTTTCTAAACTTACTAAGAAGTTTCTATAGAACTGCTTTTTTCTGCAATTGGTTATTATTCAATGTTAATCGAATATTTATAAAACAAAGAGAATCGTATAAGTGAGCGAGTTTTTACTACAATTCCAGAAAGATGAAGGCTGACAGTTTGGCTGAAATCCAATCCTGAAAGTCGAAAACTGCGACAAGGTTTTTTTAGGAACATTGGCGCTGGTTAGGATAACTCGTACACACCTATATAATTTAATTCTGACAGAGTTATTCATCCTTGCGAGTAATGGTTATATTTCAAGGATTGAGAATCGAATGTACTTGATAATGTTGTTAGACCGCGTTCAAAAATCGATGTATAATAGATAAATTTTAACTTGGGCACAAAGTGTACCCCCATTGATGGTACAATGTACAATGTAGGGAAGTGGCCGAGCGTGTACATGATTCTCAAACACAAGCAAGCAGGCAACTGGGCTTACCAAATATGGCTGGCATAGAACAATTGATATATATTATTGGAGGATAAAAGCTAAGGAATTGTTCTTTGTTGAACTTAAAGAAGGTGCCGTTGTAGAAATTGCCAAAATAAATCCTTGGAAGTAATTGACGTAAAACAACGGCATTTGGTATACGGCGGCGTTAGGGAGACCTATAAAGAGTATATAGAGCTCTAAAATTCGAACAATGTATATATTTGGTATTCATTGTATTATCATTTTCAACCCGCCTTTGTCTAATATGTACAGTAAATAAGACAATGGAATAACACTAAGGAATGAACTTACCGATTCTAGAATTCCGTTTCCGTTCACTTCCTCCAAAACAGTTCGTATCCTTCCGCTTGCCATGTGACTGAACACCAAGACCACAAGAAATGACGACATCACACATGGCGTCAGTCTACACATGTTTGTGTCCGACAAGGTTCAATAAGACTAAGAGGAATATGTGTTTGTTTATATATGTTGGTTTGACTGTTGTTCGGTGTTTTGTCTTGCCTGTGTTTAGAAGTATCACATCCTTGATAACGTTGTACGACTCTGTTCAAACACCACTTTTGTCTCGTAACCGTCAAGATAATTATCTTTTCGAAGACCTGAAAGTAAGAATTTTTAGAGATAATGAACTTTACACATATATGGTCAATCTAGATGAGAAAACTTTCTTTAATAGTCAATATCTATGAAACAGCTTAGGACAGCATGGACATTTTCCGCAAATGGACAAACATCGACAAGAAGTTGTCACGTTTTGGCGGTCTTTGACAGGCTTTCAGAAGACAGTTCCTTTTGGAAAGATTGGTTTTCATTTCCTAACATTGCTTAAACTCGGTAAATATTTTGGGGGAAATAAATGGCTTGTCAAATAGCGGTTTAGTGTCTTGCAATAACAGAGCATCAGAGCGTTGTTAATAAGGTGGTTAAAGGGGGACAGACCGCAAGCTTAACTGTAAATGCAGGAATGCTAAAGTTTGATATTCATGTAAATATCACAAGAATCAAAGAGATACCATCGTAGTGTCATGAGTTACTTTGCTCCACCAACATTTCAGTAACTGACTCATGCTTGGCTTATGAGTTATGAGGACATACCGCAAGCTTAAATCCATGAGCTCATAGCCTCATATACATGTACACTTAAATTGTGAAAGTTGTAGAATAATTGAATAATTAACTTAAAAGTACTTGAAATCCTCTTTGACAGAGTAACTGAGGTGGTAACACGTTCATATGATGCTATTAAATAAGTAAATATGATAAGGTTTGTTTACAATAAGCCATAATACAGGGTCAGCCGAGAAATGCTTGGAACCAATGAATCCCGAGAAATCTTCATTTTGACTGTTCATTTTGTTGGTATTGGATAAGTAAGAGTATGTTTATGTGTTTCACGTGATTTTTCTAACTTGGTGATCGCCACTCGTTAATCCGAGCGCTTCTTGCTATTTTAGATGTTACTCGAATGTAAACAATGAAGTTTAATTGGTGGGTACAAAATTGATGAAAATAGCACTTTGAAACAGAGATAATGAATAGTGAAAGCGTTATACTGTTATGAACCAGTGGCGTTTCGCGATGTTTCAACATATTCTATCATAATTTATAACTCATTGTATCAAGATTTGCAATTTTTCTGAGCGCTAGTATGCTTTTAATTACCGAAGAAGCAATGATCGAGTTCGATATGAATATTACCATCGGTATTCTATTAGCATGTCAGCATGGTTTTCGCGACACGCAAATCTAATAGTATTGGGATTCAAACCCATTGGAACCATGATTCCAAGTATTGTAGTAGTACTCGTCTCATCTTTACTATAAAAGGGCACTCATTAAGTATGATTAGCTTATACAACAAAACAAATATATCCATTTGCACATAGCGAGGCACGATAGCTGCTGCTATGGAGTTTATTTACAACAATACTAATACATGTTCTTACATATGGTTTGATTAACATATGAGTGAAATATAAATGCATGTACTATGAATTATACATGTACACAATGTATAGTAACCACCTCACGGAATGAACGCGACGTCCAGCTAAAAAACAGAGAAGTTGCTCTGAAAAAGCTGTGCACCTAACCAATTCAGCGTCCATCTCAGTGGCATACGAGGGACTTCGTACAAATAACCCATGATACAAATTAATGAAATGTAACTTATAAGTTCTCGTATTATGGAAGTTTGACTATCCGTCAGTGTGTGTTCGCTAGAACTGCCACATATTCCATACATTCACTTACAAGCGATCTCAAGCTCTGCTCTGATTGGTCAGCCTTTCATAACAACTTGTCACAACACCTTTCAGGTGCGTTTCTATAAGACAAAGCTTTTCCGCTATACTACGTAACGCGGAAAAGGAATAATATAATGTTCCGCTTGGTTATACCATGGGTGCCATATTGTTTATAAGAAAGAAATTTTAAGTTAAGATAAACGCTTTTATCTATCATCTAGCATTTTTGTCTCTCTGTTCTAAGGATTTACAAAGGAAGTTTACAAATGACCATACAGCGTTAGGTTTTTTTCTTGTTATCGTGGAAAACGGATCACGCAAAATGCATATATCATTCTATTTCGTAGTCTGTCTTCGAACATCTCAAGTCTAAATGTAATTTGGACCAAAAAGGCAACCATTGCGGTATTAACACCAACAGGTGGCCTCAAATCAAACATTGTGCAATCGAGTACGCTGGTCCAAAATGAACTAAGTTTATGCTTCAGTGATCATTCCTATTATTAAAGAGCTCTGTAAACTTGTCCATTATTATCTATCAAACAGCTCTTTCAGGTACATGTTCGCCAGATATTTACCTTACACATTCCGCCAGTTTTCTGTAGAATCCAAGTTCGAAGCATTCTGTTTAAAGGAAGATTGCAAATGAACGTACAGGGTATATAGTGTGTTTTGTTATCTTGTAATAGAATCACATAGAAAGGTTTTCCCCTCTATTTCGTAGACTGTATATCTTGGAATATCACACATCTTAATGTAACTTGGACTAAAAGGCAACCGTTGTGCCAGATCGGTATGGCCTCAAATAAAACAGTGTGCATTCGAGTACGCTGGTCTAAAAAGAACTAAGTTAATGCTTCAGTGATCATTCTTGTTTTCATAGAGTTCGGTAAATTGCTCTGTTATTAACTATGAAACTGTTCTTTCAGGCGCATACTCGCAAGATAAATACCTTAAACATTCCGCCCGTTGTTTGGATAGTCCCAGCGTGAATCATACCGTATGAAGTATGCTATTGAACAACTTTTGAAATCCACAGAACACTACAAAATGTAAACATCATTTCAAGGGGATGCCACTCGTATAGGGTTTGTACATGAGTAAAACTTTAATCAAAGAGTTGTCGATCGTTCCTTACTTTCTCTTTCATCTATTTAATGTAGAGTGCTCATATCAAGTAATGGAGTACGTTTGTTGTGGGAGCGAAAGTGTAAATTATTGTGCGTTTACGAGGAAAAGACTGTTCGTTGATTTCTTTCTGGTATACTTGTACAAGCAAACAAGTGCAATTGGCGAGTTGAACAAACCCGATACAGTTAGATGCTAACACATGTCCAGCTTTTAGCAACATTTTTTTTCTATATTTTACATAGATTGTGAGACAAGGTCATACAGCTTATATTAATCACCATCGATTCTTGCCCCTGATTACAAAACCAGTACTCACACCAAATGCCGTTTAATAAACGGTTGGTTACAAGGTGGATCTCGCTACTCACGGGATTTGAACGGACGAACGAGCCGACGTTTAATTTGGTCTCTTTCAAATTCATAGGATTCTTCCGCAGAGAGGTTTTAAATTATCTTTACTCACAAAATACGTATAAATGTTCTGAAAAATTTCGTGCGCTATATTAAGTTTTGTCGCTTATCGATATTGATCAAGTTATTGAAGGGAGTCCGTTTCTCTTCCACATTTTCTTATTTTACAATACATAAATGTGAATATAACGTTAAAGTGAACTTAACGACACCGCTCTGTCTCTTCCTGTATGATAAAGTGAAGCGAGCGGTCAGGTTTTAAAAGTTATCTGAATCTAATTCAACAAATATGCCATAAAGAATTATAATTGTCAAAAAATTGACTTTATTTGCGTCAAAAGAAGAAATACGAGTATCTCTTTGTCACAATGCTTTGGAATCAAATAAAATCAACTTCTTCACGACAACGTTAAGAGGCGTCTAAAATAGATTAAGTTTGGCCTGGTTCAGAGGTTTTTACGGTGGCATAGAGGTGACATGTTTGCGATTTTTTTCCTCGTTTTTCAAAAAAAAAAAAGTCGAAATAACGAAATAATTTTTCGTTATTTCGACTTTTTATTTTGAAAAACGAAAAAAAAAATCACATACATGTCACCTCTTTGCCACCTAGGTTTTACATCTCGTCGATAGTATGTAAGTTACATTGCAGCTTGATCATAATCGACGAGAAAGACCAACAGCTTAAATGTCCCACAAGGGCTAGCCAAGCTGGGTTAGGACTATGGTCAGTCGGAAGGCTTCCTCTCGTGATTATCTAAATCTACCACTACCGTCATTCGTTCCTTCATATATGGCCTAACGTCCATAAATTTGTTAATATTCTATCATCAAAAAACAAAAAGATGTCAGGTAAATGTTGCTAAGTTCATCAAATTAGCTATGGAAAGACGCAATGACCTTTTAAAAAACAACCATTAACAACTTCTTTTTATTTGCAAATATATATGTGAAGGTAGATATAAAATGTGATTTGATATAGATGTGTATGTTATATTTATACACGTGTATGTATTTTTCTTAATTGGTTTTGTAATTTTCGGGGCCATATTTTTCAAATGTTTTGTAAATGGCCAATGGCATAATTTGTTGCCGGACGGCAAATAAAGCTGAGTTGGGTTGAGTTACATAACTAAGGCGAAGACTTCCTAAAATGGGTAGTAAGCTCGTCGCAAGCGAAATGTCAGCCCGCCATCTCATAAATCATATACACTCTAGATGTCCAGGCATTTTCCCACGGGTGCTTACACCCATTAAAATTCACGATGAATAGAAGAAATATGGAGATGATTTGCTTCTTTGCATCTAAGCAGAGTGTATAGGTTAGCTTAACCTTTCTTAAGCTATTCCTTTTCGGATTTATGTGCAATCAAAATGAGATACTCTGGCACTGATCTATTTATGAATTACGGATAGTGAACGTAATTGTTATAACAATACGTAACATATAAAATTATATCCCTTTTAAAGCGTTTATACTTTTACTCAGTTGTTTTTTTATTTAAATGTTACATGCTAAATCGAAAGCTTAATCGAAAGTTATTTAAAACAGTTGAAAATATGGATATGAAAAGCGCTTCTCGATATCCATTAAAGATAAGGATGAAAACCGATAATTCTCCTTATCCAAAATTATCTCAATTCTTCCAATGGAATATATCTTATTATCCCATTAATTGTCGTCGACATAGTCTCTCAATTCAAAGATGATTAAATATGCAGCGCTGTCTAGTAATGAGCAAATTGGTGGTATATTCGAACGTGGCTCTTTTGAAACCCAAGAACGCGAGAAAAACCATAATATCTAAAGTGCGATGTAATTCGAAACTATCATTACAATGAAATTGGAAACTTTCTCTGATATCTTCCACAAAACTGACAAGTAAAATTTGTCTAAAACTGATGTCTTGTTTGAATATCAAGACAAGCTTCAACACGAGGAAGAACTGTTAAAGGAGTGCAAGACAGAAATGAGATAGCTGATGACTTATAAATGTATTGGGCAAATAAAAGATGCCACACTCTTTGTAGAGATACACTAATTCATAAAATAAAGAAGAAGAAATTAGTGATTGAGTTTCACGTATCATTGACACAGATGCGTTACAATGGTAGTAGCCATTGGTGTCAATCTGTGTAGACTTTATTAAGTTTGATTAGATTTTATCGCATTTACTCTACAAGAGGTACATGATGCATATACAACAGAATACTTGTATGTAAATAAGGACACAGAAAAGGGTGACGATGAAATACAGCTGGATTGGGTTACAAGTTATTACAACATTAGTGATTTCTATCTCTTTACCCTATTCTGTAACTCAACGAAATATGATATGATAAAATGTAATGCCATAAATGGAGGCAACGCCTTAATTTTATGTAACAGGGAAACGAACAAGTTGTGACTGTAGTTGTGACTATTCAGTCTTATTCAAATTTAAAGCAACATCTGAAAACTAATAGAGAGAAATCCCATAAAAGCAATTCATCATTTAGAATGATGAATGCTTCTTTTGAGATTTCTTTCTGGCATTTTAATTCATGTTTTTCATACACATCCTAAATTTTCTACAACATATCCGCAAATGAAAGGCATTGTAGAGTAAGTGGTTGAGGGAAACAAATTGTGTCAAACAAGGGTGAGTTTTTGAGTCCTAACTTTTTGGAAGATTTCTTTTTTAGTAACATTTTCAGTAACACATGGCTATATGTGATGAATGAAATAAATGCGTATCTTCTTAGGACACGTCGCATTAAAATAATTGAAGTAATTGGCCGCTGTATGGAATACAACCCGGATTGTTCGATATTAAATCGTAGATGCTAACCACTTCTCCATATTTCCATCGAATACGATGGATAGATAAGGAATCTGTATGAACGGTTATTTCAGATATTGTACGAAACCCAGCTTCATTAACAAAGAGAGGTATTTTTTGCTTTTTTGAGGATGTTTTAATTTTCGCTCAGATTAATCTTGCGTCAAAGCTTTTCGAATTTTAACTAATTGTTCTAGAGCTTTCGAATCCGTTAGAATCTACCAATGGAGCTCAATTTGTCATAAATCTTCTGGTTATCAGCAAAAGGTGTTTTTGCTTTCACGTCTAAGTTTAAATGATAACCCTTTTCTTACGTTAAAGTTTAGGAGTCAGATTTACTTTTTGTAACAAAAGTGTGCTGCGATTACGCTATAGCTTTCTTCTGTAATAAAAAGGCTGTTCTTTTCATTCAGTCTTGCAACTGGAGCTTCCTTTTTACAAAAGAAATAGGAATAATGATGGAAAAAAGAGATTGCACATTCTTTGAGTTGGATTTCCCGCGCCGGCCATCTTTGGTTGGCCTTACAATACACAATTTCGGGCCAACGATTTCACTCCATTCATGTTCTCGATGCATTTTGCAATTACAGTACACAAGGGACATATTGAAGACACTGCAACATCATATCAAGTCTTTGTTACGCTCACAAAGAATGGGATAGTATTGTAAATCGACCCATTAGCTTCTTAACCAATGCCCTCATTTGAGAAGCCATGACTGGTCAAAATTGAAATCAACAGCAGACGACAACAAAAAGAATGACAAAAACGTCACTTTCCCTTTAGGCATTTTGTGGAAAACATTGTGATAAGTGTGTAAGTTGCTCACTAAAGCTTCTGTAGCAGACTAGGGTATTCCAGGGTATGCTGGAAATGCCATTATCATCATTACACGAATGGGATCTTAAATAAAAAAAACACCATCATTGCAAAAAGATGGATACATATTTCGAAACAACGTTACGATTTATGTATATCAAGATGTCCAAGTATGCCAAAGAAGAATTATTAAATGGATAATTCCTTTTTTGATACTTTGATTTTTCAAACTGCTGCAGATAGGTCCGGAAGTCGTCTGCATCTTGTACAAAGGTTAATATGGCGTCAGAGATATCTTGTGTGTCGGGAATCGATTAAACACGTCAAAGGATATCACAAATTAAACGGTAAATGCTCATGGCATGCACACAATATCTGGTGAAACCTGTCGTTGTCTTCCAACATTTTAAAGGAATTTTCACAAACATGTGTCATGCAAGAAACAAACATTAAATATGTGATTTAATCAAACCCTGTCACTAAGTTTCATCATAATGATGTTGACAAACATGTTTTTCATTTGAAAAAGATGTAAATATAGCATCGTTTCTGTCCAGTGCTTAAATGGAAAACATGATGGTTACTAAATATAAAACCACAAAAACAGACGAAGTGTGAGAGGAAAATTAAAAGAAAACAGTGTTACGACCGCGGATGTGGGTTTCAATTTCGTTAACCCAATTCCCCCATTATGTATTTTGCGACTGGTCCAAATTGAAAGGTAAAATCAGACGACAATTATAAAGTATAAAAAAGCAACATTTTCATTGTTATTGCATAGAAACCGCGGTAACAAAAGGAGAAATTGCTCGTCACGAGCAATTTCTCCTTTTGTCACAGCGGTTTCTGCGTTCGTCTGCTTCATGTGATTGTTAAAATGGGTTAAATATATGAAGGGAGGTTGTTATTGAGGTGACATGGGTAACTAATTTCACATTACTCTGATAGCCCCTATATAAACCTTCTCGTTTTAATAGGAGTAAATTTAACACATTAAAGTTGTTTTATCTATTCCTTCATAATGACTAACAATAACGAAGCTACAAATGTTTAACCCTTAGAATGCTGTGTAATTTTCTATAAACAGATTATTATGTCGTCTGCTTTCCAAAAAAAAAGAATATCTATCTAATTTTATGAGGCAAGATACTCAGAGTAGCAAACAGGTTAGACAACAGGCCAGCCGCCAATTCAATTGGATCTAACCTGTTTGCATAAGCATAAAGTCGGCTCCAACACTTTAAGTTCTCACAACTTGCGCCAAATCTTGATTAATGAAAGGTCGCAATGCGGAACCCGCTACTCGCAAGATTCGAACCCACGACCCTCGTGTCCCGAGTCCGACGATCTACCTCTGGACAACTATTCAATGTGTTCCATAACTTCAATAAATAGTGTAACCAAAAGGAGTATTTTGCTCACATCCTTTAGTCACAGAGACTTTCTCTTTATTTTCATGAACGTAATTCATCATTTTACATACTTCATGAAGTTTGAATCTGTTTACAGGTATAGATCCTTCAAGTTGAAAACTCATATAGCGCAATGCGTTGGAAAGATCGTACATTCATGTATTTTCAACTATAAAGATTTTGTCGCAGATAGAGACTGGGTCTTTGAAATTAAGCAATAGGTAAATAAATATAATAATAAATGAATTAATAGAAGATGTTCCTTCATTTGCAACAATAGTTTTTTGCAGTGTTTTGATGAAACCATGAATCACAAAGGTGTCAATGACTTTTGAAAGATGGCATTATGGTAGGTTTCTCGCAACGAGCAAACTTTCCCATTTCTCATGATATATACTAAAAGCACCGGCATAAAAATCGGTAAAAAGTTAAAGAGTGATATACAAAAGTTCGTCAACGAATCATCAACGCGTTAAGGGAGAAGTGAAAAACGAATTAAGTTTTTGCCGAGATTTTATCGTGCTATAATCATGTTAAACATCCCCTGAATTATTACCCCGGTAACAGGTAGGGATATACCCCGATACCCAAAATAGGCTGTACCCTTAAATTGCTATAGTGGTCCCTAACTCACTTGGCGTCACATTTCATTCAAAATCAAACTTTTCAACTTCTGTTGTACTAACTACTGATCCATCGCTCCTGAGTACTTTTCTTTCTCGCTCACTCGAAATATAAATTCGAATACGCTGTACCAACAAATTAATGTATTGATTTCTATACTTTCTTCGTGTCCATCATTCGATATATGAATTTGGATATGTTGTATCAAAAATTGCAAGCGTAATCCCAGCTCCCGCCTTATCCTTCATCATTCGAAATCGAGTTCTTTAATACATTTTCCGACAAAGGCTCAAGTGCATGATCACAGCTCCTTTTTCGTCCCATATCAATCGAAATGTGAATTTGAATACGACGCACCAAGAATGTGTTCAGTGCCTTCTACTGCTTTTCTGTTTCTGACATCGTTTGCTCTTCTCTCTTTTCCTTCCAATCATCAGAAGTTTGAATTAAATACGGTGTACCAACACTTGCTATAGGGATCTTAATTTCTTTCCCCTCCCCCTGTCATTTGAAACTTGAATCTTAATACGTTGTATCAACAATTTATATAGAGATCCTACTTCCTTTTTTGTGGCATGTGTCATTAAAGGCCCATAAAAGGAGATTAATGCAATAACAAACTACGTTATTTGGTAAACTTTTGGTCAGATTTAAATAGTTATCACCAAAAAAGCCACCAGCAAAACTTAAACGTGAAAAGCAACGAGAAATAACCCATATTAGCAAGTTGAATAATTTAAATTTCCCGATTCTTCACCTCTGACCTTGTCAGTTCATACACAATCTTTTGAACTGACCAATCAGAATTCGTTATTTTCAATTTGTAAACAAACAGGTTGTTGATAAATATGATCTAATTGGAGACAACTATATTTCAAGCACAAAATAACTTATGTTAAAGAAGTCTGTTTAATAGGGTCTCAATGCATTCGTAAATAAATGCTCATGACTTTTATGAAAATAATAAAAGAACTCAATATATTTTTTCATTATTTTATATGTACTTACCTCCTTTGATGTGCCTTTTAAGAAAAACGTATAAAATGTAGACATATTTTGTTTGTTTTATTGGGATTAACGTTTGTCAACAATTCGTTAGTTATGTTGCGATTCATGGCTCGGAATGGATAGAGGAACTATCCCTTACTTGACTGCCCATTGAGACTGGTTAAGACGGGTGGAATCATCGCATTGCATAAGAATTACATAGGTTTTTTTTCAATTTCAAATATCTTTTATTGGAAAGCCGGGAGACTATCAATCGTTAACACGACAAGCATACAGGCTGGAAATCTAAAGTCTTTTCGGCTCAACCCTTTACCACCTGCAGACATCATTAATTTTACTTAAAGAAAACGACTTCAGGAAAGCTTTGCAAACATATGAAAAACCTATCAGTTCTGCTGTTGTGATACATTGTATATGAATGGATTGAAAAAGCATTGTGGCAAAAGGAGAAATTGCTTGTGACAAGCAATTTCTCCTTTTGCTACAATGCTTTTTGAGAGTCGTCCGCAGCAAGACGCAAAAATGTGGTATTAGGTGGTAATGAGTTAATTTCTGAAAGGGCATCAATGAAAAAAGGACTAAGTTAAGCGTTGACCTGATTTTGTAACATGAATTAAAAAGCTGCCACCATCAGCCACGTTAAATTAAGAAATCGATTGATCACAAGTTTACTACATATCGCTTTTCTTTAAAGCTGCGTTAGTTTAGAAAAGAACATTATGGTGTATTCATTTCCCAATTCTAGTTTACGTCAACATTACCTATTTCATCAATAAATGGATTAACCAGCTTTATTTGCAAGTATGGGTAGAGAGAGAATCTTGTTCATTTTTAGATAAACATTTTATTCCTTTATTCATCTTACACTTTTATGTCAACCTATATAAATACACGTACATGTACCACATATGAGCAAAAGCGTAGTTTTGATTGTAGTGAAGACTACATGCAATAATTTGCTTGCATTTCTTATTCATAACGTGTACATAAAACAGCATTTTGATAAATTAAAAATATATGGTTCATCTAGGCTTTTCACGAGAATGATTTGTTTTTTTTTATGTTAATCACTTTTGCACTGATGAGCCTATGGCTTTGTGTATCAAAGGGGATATATCATATATAAAAAGTCACAGCAGTTGATTGAATCATCTGATAACGATGATTCAAATTCATATGTATTTATGCAGTTGATGCTTGCACATATCATATGCTAGTTAGATAACACCAATCAACACGCATAGCCAATTCCCCGTGTGTCTTGATGGTTTTTTTCCAATATGATGACAGGAAAAATCTTTAAAATTTATAATTTTGCTGTGTCCCTTACGAGGGTATAAATCAATCTGCAAAATCTCAACACCTAGCTACTTACACACGGTTTTCGCGGCCCCATTCACCGCAAATAGAGAACCATTTTTGTGGTAAAAGTTAATTCAAATGCATCCACCCATGTTTTATTTGTGACATAAACAAGCCGGGTTGATTCACCAATCCCCTTACATAGGATTGTATGAATTACCTCATTTAAAAATCACAGCAGACGATCATTTCAAATTATGAGAAATAAGCGTATTATGTTATGATACTAGGTGAAAGCAACTGTGTCAAACAATGGAATTACTTATTGCAAAGAATGCACGCTTTTTACGCAATTGATTTGTTGTCTACCGCGTATGCGTGTTAAATCTAGTTTATCATTTAGAAATGAATAAACCTGTTTCATAACGCTTTTATACGATTTCAAATTTTAAATATCATCAGTAAGTTCATCACAAGATGAAAACTTCCCATCAGCCCATAACATTGAAGGTAAGAACTTTGTTTGGTCAATCAAACTTGATATAGAAAGAGACAGAGAATAACTGCGACATACAATTTTTACACGGTAAGACACAGACAGAGACGCAGACAGAGACACAGACATATAAACAGACAAAAAAATAGAAAGGGAAAAAGAGAAAAAGACTGTATTAGAGACATATAGATAGATAGATGATATATGCAGAGTGACAGTGAGACATGGAGAGACAGGCAAACAGACATAAAGAAACGGCAAAGAGAGGCAGAACAGACAAACAAAGGGAGAGGCACAAAACACAAAGATAAAGCTCTGCATTGAGGATAGAAAGAGAGACAAATAGACAGCCGGACAGAAAGAGGGGGAGGGAAAGGCGACACAGACAGCGTCACGTCAACAGGCACGGACAGATAAACACAACATGCCAAGCACTCTATAACATGCACGAATAGACATGACAAAACTAATATATTCAACACAAAACGCAAGACTATTAGAGTAAATTAACCATTATAGTGCTGGAACCGATCTCATGCTTATGCAAACAAGTTAGATCCAGGCCAGCCACCAAATAAATTGGCGGCTGGCCTGTGATCTAACCTGATTGCTTCTCTGAGTATCTTTTCTCAATAAAATCAATTAGAGACTAAAGGTTTCGGAAAGCAGACGACACAAAAATCTATTTTTAGAAAATTACCCAGCATTCTAAAGGTTAAAAGTAAAAAAGAAACACACAATTATCTCAATACCTGAAGAAGATCAGTATAATTATCAATCGAGCACACTCACTCTCTAATGTGGTATTATATATCCATGTTAACTCGACGACTATCGAGGGCGAAATGAAGACACCGTATACGCTATACTCATTAATAGGTACCCGTCACTTTCCTTCACGCTATGCCCGGCTCCGATATCCATATAGGGCTCTATGTAAACATTTTCTTCTTAAAGCTGCTCGTTCACAGATTTAAAGACATATAGAAGTTATAGTTTGCTTCTTTAAAACTGTGAAACAGCAGCACCGTTGTAATGATAAGCACGGAAGAAAAGGTATTGGGAGTAAAATAAGTTCGTATATAAGTACAAAGAGTTTGAATTGATTGAATGCTGTAATGTCTATAGACACAAAAGTATTGAAACGGTTTTGAGATCTAATGCATATAGGCTGTAATTATTCTACGCGCCAGTATCAAATTATACTTAAAGGCCCATTAAAGGAGATTACTGCTATGTCAAACTATATTATTTGGTAAACTTTTGAACAGATTCAATTAGTTGTCACCAGAAAACACCATCAACACAACTTAAATGTAAAAGTAAACCAGAAATTACCCAGATTAGCAAGTTTTAAAAATCAGATTTCCTGATTCTTTACCTCTGATCTTGACAGTTGATACACATATTTTTGAACCGACCAATCAAAATTCGTTATTTCAAATATGTAAACAAACAGGTTGTTGATGAACATAATTGAATTGGAGACAACTATATTTCAAACACAAAATAACTTATTTTGAATGAGTCTACTTAAAAGGGTCTCAATGCACTCCTAAACTAATTCTCATGACTTTTATGAACATAATAAAAGAACTCCGTATATTTTTTCAGTATTTAATTTATACTCCTCCCCTTTGATGTGCCTTTAACAATTCCAGCAAGTTAAAGTTTTTCTTTGAAATTATCGCGGAAAAGAGAAATTCCGTTCTATACCTCAAAGGCCAATTCCACTGGGTGTAAATAAGTCAAGCTGACAACTTATCAATCGTTTGCATTTGTGAAATGATCAGTTTTTTGTAAAAGAAATAATGTCCGAATCTCTTGAGAAGGACACTGTACACTGTATGCTGACTGTAAAACTGTTACAAACGATGTTAAATTACTATTCTATGGTAAAGAGCAATAACCCGACATTGCACTATCTGTCGACCAAGATGATCAGAGCATTGGAATGAATGACATTCAAAGCTATTGAGTAAAACAAATGGTTCACCGTCTGCGGACCGGAATTCTGTTGAAAACGTATTTAAATTTCCAACGTTCGGTAACGTGTAATATCCCGACACTGCCCAATCTGTCCTCGCAGATAACCCGGTCATTAAATGGTCATTTCAGCAATAATTACGGTTATCGAGCCCCTAATGGGACAATTCACGAGATGTTATAAATGCAACAACCCGGAACCGTCGAATAAACGTTTCATCATTTCAGCGAGATTACTTTAATTTACCCGCCCCATGGCTATTGTTGCCTTTTGTTTAAAAGCATATTAACGCTCAGAAAAACTGCCAAACTTGGTAAAATGGGTCATACAATATGATAGAATATGATGAAACAAAGAGAGAAACCACAAGATCATGACAATATAATGCCTGCACTAATTATTATCTATTTTTCAAAGTGCTATTTTCACAAATTTGGTGCCCACAAATTTTACTTCATTGGTTATATTCGAGTAACATCTACAATAGCAAGGAGCGCTTGGATAAACGAGTGGTGATCACCTGGTTCGACAAATCATGTGAAACACATAAAAAGACTGTCATTTATCCAATATTAACAACGTGAACATTCAAAAAGGTAAATTTCTTGGGTTTAATTGGTTCTTGACGTTTCTCGGCCGACCTTGTTTAAGCGTTTATTGTAAACAAACCTTATCGTATTCACTCTTTAAAAACATCATGTGGACGTGTTACCGTCTCGATTTCTCTGTAAAATGGAATTAAAAGTACTTTAGATATTTTTTGATTATTCAAGAACTTTCACATGTTAGTGTATATGAGCGCAAGTATGGCTTAAAGCATAGTCGTAGGCGCGTGCTGAACCTATAGTTTGCCTTGGTTGGCGACTGGGGTGTAGTGGTAGCGCGTCAGCCATGGATTCTATGGTCATCGGGTTCGATCGCCGCTAGATGCGAGTTGAAAATGGAAGGGCCAATTCATATATCGGACCGAATATAATCCATGTCTCCCTGGTTGCAAGGGTTCCGGGTTCGACACCCGTAAGCGGCGAGGTGATAATGCCGGGGCTTCCCCACGAGTACTGGTGATGTATCCAGGAAGCGGTCATCGGGAGTGAGATAAATAAAAAGCTTCAATCTTTCTTCACAATAGACGTAGAATAAAATTAAAAAGAATTAAACCGACATACTGGTACATACAGTAAATTTACTCTCCGTATACGAACGTTGAAACTCTAAGGTCCACTTGTGGCTAATGAAAGTAAGGTGGCCTTCTCAGGCATAGCATCCTCTGTTACACTTGGATGTTTAGAAGTGAATGTGGAGAACACTTGGGCGCTGCTGAAGACTCCACTGCTAGAAGCGACTATTAAGGTCTACGGCCAATGCTGTCCAAAGGAAAAGGACCCTATTCGGATCATACAAGGCCCTTGTCAAAGCAGGCAAGCCTGACGAAGCTAAGGAAGTCAAAGCTTTATACACCGAGTCAAAGCGTGTGGCCAAAACAGTTGTCTGGTAGGTTGAGTCTCAGGCTGAAAATGGGTATGTTTAAGAGTACTTTCCCTAACGGAAGTAGTATCTTTAAAACTGGCAAAACAAGTGGATATGACTAACACGTGGGTGAACTGGCGATTTTTGTGACGGTGACTAAATAAAGACCGGGATGGACATAACTGCTTAATGTTTGAGCAAACTGCTACCGGCAGTTCTCCCTGTTTTAGGTCCACCCCAACACTACTGAGCCAGTCAGAATGGCAAGGTTAAGGGCGGCAGATCTCAAGGACCCTCAAGTATGGTTGCCGATCTGCTAAAAGCTAAAAGCCACTGGCGACGAAGGACTTATCACGTTAGCAAGCGTTACCTAGGCGATTTTCTGTAAAGGGCAAGGTGAGGCTCCAGATAGGGGTAATTACATAGGATTTAAGCTCACGTATCCAAGACACCTGCAATCGAAGAATGTTCAACATTGACCCGTGCAATTTGAATTTGTACCTGGTGAAGGAACCACAGAAATATATATCTGCAATACATCTACCCTGCTTTCGTTGACCTCGAAAAAGCTTTTAACCGTATTCTGAGGAAGGTTCTTGGGTGGATCCTGAGGAGCCCATGCGTTAAGGGATAGCCAGTCCGTGTCATCCAGGACATGTACTCAAATGCCAGGATCAGGGTTAGAGTCAACGGTCACTACAGTTAGGAGTTTTTAGTTGGTGTCGGAGTGCACCAGTGATCTGTCCTCAGTCCATTGCTCTTAATACTTGTCCTCGAAGCCTTATCACGTCATTTTCGTGTTGGCGTGCCTTCTGAACTGCTATATGCTTATTGATGACCTGGCTATAGTAGCAGAATCAATTAAGGAGTACACAGCTAAGCTGAAAACTTGGAAGAAGAGTATGAAGATTAACTGGTTGACAGTCAACATGAAAAAGACTAAATTCAAATTATGTGACAATTATTATTCTTTATGGCGTATTTGTTAGATAAGATTCAGCTAACTTTTAAAACCTGACCCCTCGCTTCACTTTATCATACAGGAAGAGACAGAGCGGTGTCGTAAACTTCACTTTAACGTTACATTCACTGTTATGTATTGTAAAATTGGAAAATGTGGAAGAGAAACGGACTCCCTTCAATAACTTGATTAATGTCGATTAACGACAAATCATAATATAGGGCACAAGTCTTAATCTTCTCAGGGACCGTAGAGGTGCTGGTATCAACACCACCCTGTGTTCCTAATGCAACCTTTGGGTACACAAGAAGTGTAGCGGAATCAATGGTAGGCTTGACTCTAGACAGTGTATCACTGTCGTACATGTAGATGATGTAATCAGGCTTGCAAAATTGACGGAATACCTGTCACTCATGTCAATGTGGATGGAAGTCTTCTGGGTGTTGAGCCTTGTTTCTGGATGCAGCATTGCCATCGTCACAAGGTGTTGCACATCCTTGGGCAGGTTTAAGAAGCTGCTGCCAATACTAAAATCCAAACATGTCTCACTGCCAGCTCGTGGTAGGGTATTTGCTGTTTGTGTGGCTCTGCCCTACTACATGGGAGCGAGACTTAGATCCACACAGCTGCTGAACTATAAAGTCATTGTGTGATTGATCTATGGAGCAAATGATGACGCCAGTTCTCACACTGTCAATGCAAGGCTGGGGATATCGGAAGTAGCATCTGCCTTACGTTGGTGGTCTGGGCACGTACGGCGCTCTTATACCTCCATAAACAGAACTCTCGACTCTCGGCGCTTAGAGACAAGGAAGACCAAGACAGTCCTGGTCAGACTGCATTGTTTTTAACAGGAAGAAATGCAACCTCGTCAGTGTCAGCCCAACGGATACCGATACTGGTACCACCAGTTTTATGGAAGCGTCTTTTTAAGACACTTCTGATCTCCAACCAAGAATGTAATCGAACATTTGTCTGCACGTTGATTAACCCAATTAAGAAAATAAATGGATTAAGGTACTGCCCATGTAAGGGATTTGCAACAATTCAGACATGCCATGACTCATACGTTTTGCAGAAATGTCCGAAGAGTATTCGGATACCTCAAGAAAAATTATGAGCATGTGTATGAACGAGATACAACGGACTTATCAAGCAGGTAAACTTGTACCACATTGACATCATCTGTTTGGTCTCAATATCTCCATTTTCTATTCATCTTTTTTTGCCATTTACGTAGGTTTTACATCGCGGCAACACTATTTCAGTTATGTTGCGATGCCCGAGTTTTAATACTCAATTGCCCATAAAGACTTGCCAAGCGGATAAATCTATCGCTATTTCTTAAGTCAGTCGGTATTCCTTAACTATTTACCAAACGCCAAATTTTCGACTGTCCCAAATTGAAAGAGTAAGCAGACGACATTTCAAAATGTGATGAAATTGAAAAACAATATTCTGATAGGGCAGAAAACATTGTGGGAAAAGGAAAGATTACTCGTCACGGGCAAGTTTTGCTTTTCCCACAATGTATTCACGAGTCGTCTGCAGCAAAGAGGTTAAAAGTCTTTTTGTTTGTAAATGGGCTAAGTCAGTCATGTGACTCACTCTAATGGAAATCCAAATGCAGTCACCAAGACGCCAAGTTTTTACTTACACTCTTTTGTTTACGTTTGTCAATAGCAACTCATTTCACCAAAGATCGTGATAGTCAATGGGTCTCAACAATGCCATCACACCTGCTGCTGTTTGGGGTTCCGATTCCTGCAAGCTTCAGTGTCAAACCACATATTTACATCTAACTTATATTCTATTAGCGTCTGTTGAATTCATGACCATCGACCCTTCAGCAATGGTTACACTAGGATGTTACACTGCCATATTATGGGTACAATGCAATACTGTATTAAGAACTTCATTTTTGTGAAGGACCTACATTCGTCTCGTATTGAACCCTGAATACGCACCTTGCTGTAAAAGACACCAGATGGCGAAACTGTTTAGACTATATAACAAGAATATCAGATATGGCATAGCAAATGCTTTCTATTATGTTTTACATATTGCATGGGGTTCAACCATTTTTAAACTATATTACTGTATGACTGAGATCCCTAATACTCGACTAGGGCCCTGAAGTATTGCCAAAGAACACTCTCATATGACAGACAACACCCTTGAATACATGATACCCAAATACACATGTGTATCTGGTTGTCCATCCTTTTGCATAGTTTCTTTGGTTGAAAGGTTATGAATTTAAATTTTCAAGCTTTTCGTTGACTGGGCAATGAAAGCTAGCAGACAACGGTATAAAACCATAAAATGTGTTATTTGGTGGAACATTTGAGGAAGGGAGATATAGCTTGTTTATTGCTTCAAGTTGCTTTTCCTTTTGATTTAATGTATTTATTGTTTATCTTCAACCAAAGGTAAAGTATATGACACAACTATACATGCACATACGTGTTAAGGGTTCAATGCGAACTATAGTATTTGTTTTATATTTGGGAATGACTTATTACAATCTTGCAACCAACCCTCAAATTATATTAAGTAATAAGTAAATTTAACTAAATATGTGAACAAAAAAAAACATGAAATTTGGAATACAATATTTTATTTTTCCTCTTGTAAGTACTTGTTTTATTATAAAAATTTACAAAAAAATATATACATCTTTGAATATATACAGGAATGTGGGTGTAAAGTAAAAAGACAATGAATGTACATACGAGTTCTGAAATTAATAAAAGAGTTAAACAAGAGTCAAACATGGTTAAACAGAGCAGATCCTATGTGTAAAGGTAGACAATTGAAAATCCTGAAAAATTTAGATTTGCAGTGAGGAGTTATGTACCTTTACCCAAACTCTGATATCAACCCTTTCCCAAACAATAATGACATTTAACATGTTTGTTGCAGACGACTTTGGAAAACATTGTGGAAAAAGGATAAATTGCTCATAATGAGCAATTTCCCCTTTTCCCACAAGGTTTTCTGCTCTATCTGAAGAATATTTCTCAATTTCATCCCATTTTGAAATGTCGTCTGAAAACTCTTTCAATTTGGGACAGTCGAAAACTTGTCGTTTGGGAAAGGGTTAAGGCTGCTTGTTCACAGATGTGATGAAACTTAACCATCAGTGTTAACAATTCTATTCTATCTTAAATATATACCATCATTCTGTTCTGTTGTAAAAGAGGTACTGGAGAATAGCCATTGAAAGCCAAATAGGCTAGTATTGAAAAATCTAGAGCTTGTATACAATGAATATGTATTGATTCTCAAAAGCATTACCATGGTTTTGCAATCCATCATATAACATCTGTACATACTTAGGTATATTGACACACTCTGAAACAATTTTGAATCAAGTACAATGTATCTTTTTTTATTAAACATACTGTGATACAAAAACTTACCGTGTCAACAGACTGTTCATTTTGACTCGCAAATTGTCCTATGTGTGAACAAGCACTGTTTAAAGGTATGTGTTTCCCCTACACAAAGCCTAAAGAAATTATTACACCTAAAAGTTAAATTTGCAACAAATGAGCAAAATTCCTATTTTGTCATAATCATTTATAGAGTATAGAGATGAAAAAAAAGTATGCCATCATACTTTGAAATAACCATCAATTGGGGCTTTCAAATTTTAAACCCCCTCCAACACACAATATAAGAGAATGGGTTAAAAAATACTTAAAACTCAATGTCTAAATATGTATGAAACAGAATGACAACCAAAATTTCATTTGAGACGAATTTGAAGAACAATCTGGTAAAAGCTTTGAGAATGAATATACATGTATATGCAAAAATTCTGGATTATTGGCATCTGCTTCATGGTTGATTCAAATATATTGATGTGTGTTATTGATGTCAACTCAAATCAAATGTAAATGTGTCTCTTATGACTCCTATGTCTATCTGTGAAATGTAATATAAATAAAATTGAAAACGCAAAGCTAAATCAAAGGTTTAATGAAACCATAGTTTGTGCTTTGAACATGAAGCACTTACTATAATCTTGCAATGGAAAAATGAATTTCCTGTAATTGAAAAAATAGAATTTGCTTCAAACCAAGCCATAAGCTAAGCAAACAGAGAATTATTAACAAATAATGTAATGTAATGTTACAACTGGCCCAGTCTAGTTTTAGATATCACTAAAGATGGCTACAGCTTGTTGCTTCACACAAATAAGAAAATATTGCAACAAATGAGAATAATTCCCACGATGAAAATAATCATATGATCCCATGATGTGTGTTTTTAACATTCATATTAAAACAGAATAATTATCCCTACATAATTTTGTCTATTTACAAGCAGTCTTAACTTATTGAAACCTTTAGAAAAATTGAAGCAAGGTTCTTGATTTTTTTTCAAATTTCATAATAATTAAATCATAACCATTAAAGTTAGATTCATTGATTGATATAATAAAATAACGACAAATAAAGAATTTGTTTATTTTTAGAAACACTACTTTGAAAAAATTCGATCTGCTTTAAAGACAAAGTTTTAAGTTTTTATGCCAAATATGATTTTATATACATGTGAAAAAAGACTAAAACAACTCTGATGAATTGTCAGAGGTCAAGACCAAGTACAAATCATAAAGTTTTGCTTAACCCATTACCAAACAATAATGACATTTGACTGGTTTGTTGCAGACAACTCTGGAAAACATGATGGGAAAAAATGAAATTGCTCGTAACGAGAAATTTCTCCTTTTCCCACAAAGTTTTCTGTCCAATCAGAAGATTATATTACAATTTAATTACATTTTGAAATTTCGCCTGCAAACTGTTTCAATTTGGGACAGTCGAAAATTTGGTGTTCGGTAAAGGGTTAAACACTTTCTATAACTATAGACAATATCCTATATTGCAAGAATTGCAAATCTTTAAGGCCTTCTGGGCCTAGCCATTCTAAGTACCCACAATAAAGGTTTTAGGAATGAAATGAAAATGTTTGCATCAAAAATAGCTTTCTGACAGTGACCTCTGATAATTCTTAAGTATGTTAACAGGTTGATGATTGAATAAGTTCTTAGATATATTACAAAAACAATACACACAGAAGACAACTACATAATCCACAAAAGCATATTCCCATTTTTTGTTATCCGTAAATTAAGCAAACAAGACTTAACCCTTTACAAAACACCAAATTTCGACTGTTCCAAATTGAAAGTGTAAGCAGACGATATTTCAAAATGTGATGAAATCCAAAAATGATCTTCTGGTAGGATAGAAACATTGTGGGAAGAAGAGAAATTGCTCGTTGCGAGCAATTTCTCCTTTTCCTACAATGTTTTCCAGAGCCGTCTGCAACAAAGTGGTTAAATGACTTTAGTGTTTGGTAATGAGTTAATGAAGAGTCAATGTATTGAATGCTTTCATTGAAACATTTTTATTTGCTTCAGATGGCTTTCGATGTCACCATGGGAATCAAAGAGATTAGTTTCTCCTACCAACAATACAGCCTATCCAACCAGAAAATTTCTCAATTCTATGATTACAATAACTATTTTTATATAAAAAAAACTTGTTTAAGTTATGGCAATCAAGAAGGCGTAAGATAGTCTTGATTTAACTTCATTTACCATGCTCATAATAAGTCACAGCTAGCAGGACCTAAGCTAGTAGCCATGTAACGTTTCTGAAGTTAAAATGCACCTGCACAATTTCTAGATGTTTCAACATACTATGTACTTCAATTAAAGCCATTGTAGACAGGGATTTTAACTCAAAAAGGTTTTGGGACCATAAGATTGGTACTTACTTTAGCTAGAACTATGGTAGTGCAAATTTGCTTGCATGATGCCATTTCTTCTCTTGCCACTTTTTATTTTCACAGTCTGTATCTAAGCTTTAGGAAGTATTAAGATTTAAGAAATAAAAAACAATTCAAAATAGGTTAAATATTCCATGGAAATGTGATGGTTAAACATTTTTGGTATTGCTGTTTGAAATATGAAGAACCCATGCAAATATTATGACAAAAACAAAACCTTGCTTGTAAGAAAGCGAGTTCTAATTTCATGATGTTTTAAAATATTTTGCCAAGTACAAAATATGTCTTTTTAGAAAGTAACAAATTGATGTATACAACACCTTTGATAAATGGTATTGAACTTTCCTTATGGCGCAGAAAAGATTTATATACAAATCAATAATTCTAAATATCATTTATAAACTATCAAAGTATTTTTAAGCAATTTTCTCGTCTCAATTAATTGCATCAGCAGATAAACAAAATTGCAAGAAAAAATACATTGTATACACTTTCCTTTTAATCTTGGTGAGAAATCATTGTGACAAAAGGAGAAACCATTGTGACAGAAGGGTAAATTGCTCATTCCTAGTAATTTATCCATTCGCCACAGTGGTTTGTATATACTTTTCCCCAAAATGAGATAGGGCGAGGTTTGATGAAGTTAGTAAGTGGGATAAAGATGGGAAGAAAATATTTTCTGAGTTTATATGCCATAAGGATCTAGTTTTGATTCAGCCTATTCCCAGAATTATGCTTTAATTGAGACATATGCAGGCAATTTACAATGACTAATTTTGACAGAAGAAGAAGTTGCTTCCCTCAAGCCATTTCCCTATATGTCTTGTTCTGAACAACTGTCAAAGAGGATAATAATGAAATATCATCCTTATCATCAATAGTTTGGTTTTACATCGTGTCAACAATTTTTCAGTTATGGTGCAATGCCCTGTTAATCTTAACGGAGAATGACCCCAATCTTGATTGTCAAGCCTTATAAAACCATGGGCCGTCTGTAAAGCAACCAGGAGCCTACCTTTTATGATTATTCAAAAACCTTCACTGGGAATTTAACCAATATCAAGTGAGTCCATGGGATTTCAAGACTTCTGTTGTACAGCGACTAGACCAGGAAAGGCCCTCATAAAGAATTAAAACGCTGTGAGAGAACCACCATAAGAACAGTCAATCTTGGTTTCGAGCAACCTGTCCTAACCCTTTACCAAACGCCAAATTTCCGACTGTCCCAAATTGAAAGAATTAGCAGACGACATTTCAATATGTGATGAAATTGGAAAATAATCTTCCGCTGGGGCAGAAAGCATTTTGAGAAAAGGAAAAATTGCTCGTTAGGAGCAATTTCTCCTTTTTCCAAAATGTTTTCCAGGGTCGTCTTCAACAAAAATGGTCAAATGTCGTTATTGTTTTGTAATGGGTTAAACAGTGTGAACAGTTGTTTAGTCCAAGGGCTAAGGCTATTTTATTACAGCATGATCTTTCTAAATGGCTTGCATGGGATTTAAGTCGTTAAATGTCGTATAAAAATGTTCTCTCTTTGGATCCATAAAAAAGGTTGACTGTATCCGCATTTAAGGCTTAAAAATACATAGTCTTGGAGAGATAAAAATGGAAAAAGGGAGCCTACTAAAAAACAGTTTTGAACTAATTTTCCTAGTTGTATATATAGTTGGTTATACTTAACAAGTCTGCTATTGTAAAGGAATGCTCAAGTATGAGAATCATTACTTGAAGCCTGAATCTAAACATGTTCAATAATAATGAACAAAGAAGGAAAATTTAAAATCTCAAAGCCTGAAACCAGGCCCAGGCCTCAAAATATGCAGACATCTTCTACTATGAAGAACAAATGTTTCTAGAAGAATGCTTTGGTGGAAGATTTCTTGTAAACAGGGGGAATAAAAGGTTTAACATAACGTCCTGAATATGACACTGAAATGTCATATCGAGAGTTCAGTGCAAGACTATAGTAAGTGCTTCATAATCATGAAGCACTTACTATAGTATTGCATTGAACCCTTGATACTTGCTAAGCACTCCCTTCAGTGATCGATGTCATCTCTGATTGTTAGGACAAGACACACGGCCGATGCCAGATAAACGATGCATCCCACGATGCTCATCCCAAAACTCCACGCCATATAGGTTGTGCTCTCGATCTCGAAGGCTTTCTGGACGTCTTTTAATGCACCGATGACACAACCCGCGGACAACACGAAAACAACTGAAAAAAAAATGTGGCTATTGTGGTATTGCCAAATATATGTTTTAGAGATTCCTTTTGTTTAAAATGTCTGTTTGTTTAAAGGTTTTATCTTCAATTCCATATGAAAATGTCATTTCTTATATTCTTAACAGCACAATAATGTAATACTGAGATTTATCTTGGTGATGACCTACCATTAGAGCAATCTCAGAATAACATTTGACATTCATTTTACTTGATTTTCCATCAAATAAATAATTCAATCACCATGTGAAACCAACCTCATAAAATATGTTGGTGGAAAAACCCAATTATCAAACGGCCCTTCAAGGATTGATTCAAACTCTTATTTGTTTGTTTCTGTGGGGTTCATCACTGCATCAACAACTTTTAAAATATGTTACAGCTTTCCTAGATTTACCAGTACTAAGTTATGGCTCTGAAGTGTAATGCCAAAGGACACTTCCAAGAAACCAGAGGTACTGCTGGGGCTCAAAACGCTCACCCTGAGTTCTCATACTGGCACCTTAACCAATGGGCAATGCAGGACTCTTACTCTAAGGTAGAACCATTTACAATCTACAAATGAGCCAGGAAACTGTTTTTCTTTAATTCAAATATGTCAGTCTCTTTTGTAACATAGAGAAACAGGTGTATTCCATCATGTAAAATAGTTTGTTTACCTGTATATTGGGTTAAGTGCTGTGTCAATAATTCTTAAGATATAGTTTTCCTTGATATACCAGTACTAGGCTAGGACTCTGAGATGTCTTGCAAATAAATACTCTAATAGACCCAGGAATACCATATGTGCTTGAACCTAGGACACCTGACAGGGGTGACAAAATCTGATTTACTTGTCCATAAATGCCGAATCTGTTTCTGCACTTGTCCATATAATGGTTTATTTAGGAAATTTCATTTAAAATTCACCTGTCCATAATGGGCAAGATCGATGTTAAGGATAAATTGATTTTGCCACCCCTGTCTGACCCATTAGACCTCCATTGTAGGCACTGAGCAACACGGGACACTATAATGTGAAAATGTTACCAAAGAATAAATCAAGGGTTCAATGCAAGATTATAGTAACAGCTTTAGAAACATGAAGCATTTACTATAGTTTTGCACTGAACCCTTTATTACTCTAATACCAAAAATGAAAACTTACAGGCTAAAGCACACAGCACGATACTGATGAATCTGATCTTTCTGTTGGTAAAGCAGGTCTCCACAAAGTACTTCAGAAGCATCAAAAAGAGGGCAACCATTCCAGATACCAGTCCCAGAACTTCCATGGTTTGTACTGTACGGAACCAGTCTGAAACAAAATTCAAAATCTAACTTTGTTGATATTGTTTACAAAATGCTGTTATGGGGTACTCTTTGTAATGGACTTTCACTTGATGGAATTACTCTAATGACTCTAAACTTTTTTATTGAATCTCAAAAGACAGTATACATCAACAATTGATTATACTTTTTGATCACAGTGTTGTTGCTTACAATTTTGACCACAGGGGTATAAGTCATAATACCTGTAATAACACTATATATACACAAGGGAAACAACTTCAAAAAGAAACCAGTTCTGACGTTCCGCGCTTATCAGTCCGTAATTTTTTATACGATCGCTAGTCTGTCCCGCATAGCCAAATGATTTCTGCATCCAACGATACCTCTCTCAACAAGATCGGTCCAGTTAACCCGGAAAAATATGCGACGACACGCAATATTTTTTTCAAATTTGGCTCATTGGGAATAGATCGTTGAGAATAGAACCAGCCGATGTTTCGGCACTAAATCACCTCAATGAACATTATTTCAATGATAACACTTTACCGGCACTTAAAAAACAACTATTGGTAAGGATCCAAACTAAAAATTCTAACCTGTACACAATACACAACATATATTTAGAATTATCTTCCACCATCCTCACATCTCTCTAGTCTCTACTCCATCTTGTTATGGTACAATATCTTTCAAGCTCTCTGATTGGCTTAATGTGTAAGGTTGAAGGTTAGTTAGGCTGGTTTCCATCTTTATGTAATTTTAAACAAGTAAGTATAAACTGCGCATAGTACCATTCAAAAAGCGTGGAACCATACTGTATTTCGACATGTTAAATTTAAACCAATCATATCGCTTTGTTCAAAGAATGATGAATATTCAAAGATTGTTGTATAAATTGACAAAATGGAGTAGACAAGTAAAATGGGAGTGTAGTAAAGGATAATTGTTGGATATATGTTGAACATAGTGTGCAGGTTAGAATTTCTAGTTAGGATCCCTACCAATAGTTGTTTTTTCGTATGCTGGTAAAGAGTCATTGCTGAAATAACGTTCATTGAGGTGATTTAGTGCCGAAACATCGGCTGGTTCTGTTCTCAACGATTTATTCCCAATGAGCCAAATTTGAAAAAAATATCGCGTGTCGTCGCAGATTTCTCCGGGTTGACTGGACTGATCTTGTTGAGAGAGGTATCGTGTGACGTAGAAATCATTTGGCTATGCGGGACATAAAGAGAATTGACAGACTAGCGATCATATAAAAAATGACAAACTGATAAGCGCGAAACGTCAGAACTGGTTTCACTTTGAAGTTGTTTCCCTTGCGTATATAGTGTTATTACAGGTATTATGACATATACCCCTATGATTTTGACCAGCCGAAAGGTAAAAATGTTGGAGTTAAGGGTTAAAACCAGGAATTTGTCAACGTGGTTGTGGTGACAATCCACTGAGTCATGCTTCTTACTGATTAATAAAGTACTCTATTTGGGAAGGTGTCAAGCCAAAGTATTATAACTTATTTTACTTTGACTCATTCCATTTTTGTGTAATTCGTTGTAGCTGATACCTAATGTTTGACAATTTATTAAAGCAAGAAAAATAGCATTGAAAAATGAGTTTCAATTATTTGAATATGAAATACCTCGCGCATTATATTAGAGTAGACATTCATCTTACCATGGTATTTAGTCATAGCAGATTCATATACATTTCAATGTAACTGTAACCACATAACTAAGAAACCATTGATGATACTAAAACTTACCCAAATATATTTCATTTTATTTGCAAAGATCGATCTAAACAATAAAATTTGACAGTTATAAACCGGAAATGATTTTTAAATGTAAACATTACAGGTAAGTTCTACCTGCAATCGCTTTAAGTAAATTACATGACCAGGTAAGTAAATTAATTTCTAAAATACCATCATCATCCTTCAGACCGAGACAACATAATACATTGTAAAATACATTTCTGAAATGGTTATCAGACGGACTAAAACTTACGAGAAACCTGAACGTCCGTCCACTGAAAT